>PVLC010011052.1:0-48277 GCA_004027655.1 Graphiurus murinus
CAGAGGATTGAACTCAGGGGCATTCTACCTCCAAGCTATACCCCCAGCCCTATTTTTTATTCTTTATTTTGAAACCGAGTCTCACTAAGTTGCGGACTGCCTCACTAGGTAGCTGAGGCTGGCCGCGAACCCGGATCCTCTGGTCTCAGCCTCCCGAATGCTGGGATTACAAGCGTGCGCCACCACGCCCGGCTCTTCAACATATTATTTTGAGGGGCACAAAATTTAATCCATAATAATGTATGTAATATAAAAATATCAAGTATTATAGTGAGCTTACAATAAACAAAAAGGTCTCTGCAGAGCTGTCCCCTGAGACAGTTGTTTTTAACCATTTTTGGTTCAAGTTTATCTCATGCTCACTTGTAGATTTCTAAATAATCTATTTTTGTTGGTATTCCTTGACGTATCAATTTCAAATACCCTCCTTACTTAGTTTTGACCAAAGATGCTTTAGCCACTGCACCTTCCCTAATTACTCCTCTGTCCTAGTTGCACTATTCTCAGCTTAACGATAGGTTAGCTCAGCTTGTTCAGAGTCACTAAAAGTTTATCTGAGATTGTGAGGTGTAATTCTTATACCATCAAATCCAACATCATAAAGTGTGTAATTCATTGGTTTTAGTACATTCACAAAGTTGTTTCAGGTCCTTTGGTCTTTGATAGGTTTTCCTGTCGTCTTCTGAAGTGCATATTGCTTACTCTGGTGTTCAACTTATCTTGCCACTTCAGAGATATCCTGAATTGCGAAATAGAGTGTGAGTCCCTGTATCTGAAGCTGAACAATCATTGGTTGTGGGTTGCAACTTTGAGTGGCATTGCCCTTTGGCTCATCATTTATTGTGCCCATGCCAATATTTGTCTTCCAGAAGAGCGCATAGGTTTCCTAATTCATCTGGTGAGGACATATCTTGCTGAGCTGGGGGTCAATGAAACAATGGTCCTTACTGTTGGGTAGAATGAAAGTTCCAGAGGGCGTTGTCCATCTTTCCATTTTTACTTCCCTTTCTTTGAGCATATCATGGCTTCTGAACTCCAGTCCTCCCTAATCTTCTCTGTGTCCTAACTCACAACTCCATTGCCTATCCTGAACTGTTTTCAAAATTATACGTTGCTCTATCCTGAAAGCCCTACTGCAGGTCCACTGGCTCATGATTTATCATCTATCACATATGGGACCTGAGAGACTCTTGAGAATCCCAACTAGATCATATCCTTTTCTGATCATAGCATGATAACCTCTTTATCAGGCTTGCATAGACAACATTGCAAGAATCCTATCCCAGAGCCTAGATTGGTGAAAAAAGACCTGAGTAATTATCTCAAATTATTCAACAACTCCTGCCAATGTGAATATCTGCAAAGGAGAAAATAAATTAAATTTGAGGTTACCTTTTTTACTTATTTCCTTCTTACTCTCCAGATCATTTGTATTTTACCCTCTTGCTTCCATAGAAATTATTTAGGAAAAATGCAAATACTATTTTCTATGTATTCCAGAACAATATGTGTACTGCTTACTCCAGATTTTCCCTTTGACATACTTAAAGTGGATTTTTTAAAAATTATGCTTCCTCTTGATTCAATAGAGTTTCAGGGTTGTTATTATTATTATTATTTGCTTTAGAAATCATATTTTTATGTGCCAGAAACTGTTTTCTTGGCATTGCTCTTTGATTTCCAAATAAAAAATTCTATTTTGCCATCTCATATCACCATTATCACCCTCACCACCACAGAGGTCAGATACATGGCCTGGTTGGTTGGAAAGGGAGAAGGTCTTGGACACAGCAAAACAAACTGAATGAGTATCGATTATAAAAAGATAATATTATATAGATAAAAACTAAAAGTTGTGCCATGCATAAATATGTGTGTGAAATGCTCAAAGAGATAGGAGGATCACAGGTTCAAAGTCAGCCTCAAGAACTTAGAGAGCTCTCAGCACCCTAGTCAGACCCTGTTTTCAGATAAGAAATAAAATTAGGCTGAGGTGGAACCCAGAGGCCTCTGGGTTCAATCCTGAGGACCAAAAAAAAAAAAAAAAAAAAAAGGACGAAAAGAAATAAATACAAAATGTTGTATTCTACTGAGTTTTAAAATTAATAGCATTTTTCAAATGCATTTGACCAGATGTGGATTTTCTTTTAGATCTCAATACCAATTATTCTAATAATCATAAATACTTCTTTGTTTGAAAAAATGCTTTATTCTTGGTTGTTTTTATTGGCTCTATTGAACATTTTAGAAAGTAATTTTAAACATTGACTTTATATTAAAATGACAAGTGCTTACATACTGAAAATGGCTGTAGATTATCATTTAATATTTAGTTATTTTCTTAATTTTCCCATAAATTTGAAAATAGTGTTTTCAAAATATTTTGATTTTTTTAAAATTTGCGTAAAAGTATAAGACTCTTCTGGTTTGCTTTATTTATAAAGAAAAATGGAGTTATCTTTGAGTATGTTAAAATAACAACAAATATCACAACTAAGAGTTAATTTTCTAACATGGTGCCATAGAGATTTGCAGCAAATAAAATGAGCATGAAGATAATATTTCAGCATCTATAGCAAATTAGCCTACAAGTGTTGTACAGGGTCACAGAAATGGAAATTATCTTAATCATAATTACAATTCTGTGTAATTATTGATGGTGTCTGAGAGCAATGTTTTATAGTCTTATTGGATATTATGTTCTTTGAGGGGTCTTAATGTAATGGATAAGAAAATACCATTTTATTCCCAGACTCCCAGGTGACCACGGAGAGCCAAGTGCCAGAATTCTACCCAATGGGTGTGTGTTGAGCATCTCTGGGAACACTGTCCTTTCCAGAGAGAGACAGGGCAACTTGTTCCTTCCTCTTCCTCCTTCTACCCGCTTAGAGAGCAGACCTGATAGCTGGTGGTTCAGCATCCATCTTGCAACTAAGAGGCATGGAGCCAAAGGGCAGAGGACAAGGATGGTGGAAAGTACCAAGAGAGTTTGGACCTCTGTTGATATGACAGAAACAATCCTAGATTGTCCATAAGTTGGGTTTCTGACTCACTCTTTCCCTGTTTGCTGGCTCATCTGTTATCTGCAGTCAGATGTACACAAACCTGATAGATCAATATGTAATGACAAAGAAAGGGACAGAGACAAAGACAAGGATGGGGCTGGGGGCCTGGGGACAAAAAGAGGTGACAAAAAGCAGCATTTTCTGCAACTCCTGCTGTGCTATGCCTTGGCCCAGTCCCCTAGGTGCCACTGGCTGCCCTCTGTGCCCACCCTGCATGGTCCTGGCCCTGATGAGGCCACCCTCTACAGCAACCTGGCAGCACCGCGTCCCCACCATGGACTGCCTTGGGAATGGTGACACCACACCAATGCCCAGCCTATCAAGACAAAGAGAAGGCACAGCCTGAGGCCAAGAAACAGATGGAACCAAACCATGGAGAAGCAACTATAGGAAGACAAGCAGGTCTACTGGGCTGCACACCACCTTCTGCTGCTGCTGGACACTGGAGAATCTGGTAAAACCACCACTGTGAGGCCAAAGCAGATCCTGCATATTAATAGCTCTGCCTAGTCCCAAGTCTGGCTCAGCCCCATCCTTGTCTTTAACTCTGTCCCTTTCTTTGCCATGGCATATTGACCTGTCAAGTTTGTGTGCGTCTGACTGCAGGTAACAGTTAGCCAGCAAACAGGGGAGGGATGAGTCAGAAACCCAACTTATGGACAATCTAGGTTTGTTTCTGTCATATCAACAAAGATCCAAACTCTTTTGGTACTTTCCACTATCCTTGTCCTCCACCGTTTGGCTTCATGCCTCTTAGTTGCAAGATGGATGCTGAACCACCAGCTATCAGGTCTGCTCTCTAAGCGGGAAGAAGGAGGAGGAGGCAGGAACAAGTTGCCCTGTCTCTCTCTGGAAAGGACAGTGTTCCCAGAGATGCTCGACACATACCCATTGGATAGAATTTTGGCACGTGGCTCTCCCTGTCTACTTGGGTACCTAAGGAGGAAAACTCTTTACCACATATATTGTTCTCCGCATGGAATTTAGTTTCTCTTAATAAGGAAGGAGCATTAGTTCTTGGGTTGAGGATATATCTGCCACATTAAATTCCATCATGTTCCTGTCATCACATCACTCTTTGCATCTTTTTTCTCTGGTTCTTGAGAAGTCCTCCAAACATTCTTCATTCTTTTTTTGCTTCCTAATTTTTCTCTCAGATTATTCATAGATCTCCCAATCAGAATCCATTGTTCCATAGCCCTAATAACGATTTTCAATTTGGATAAAAACCTCATTAAAATGGCTGTGTATGAGATTTCTCATTGTTGTAATAAATATATGTTCTCTGCAATAAACAATTTTAAGTCAGATCATTCTGAAAACTATGAAGAAAAAAGGAAATATCATTTCAGATAGTTAATTTCATGTCTTGATTGAACACCAAATCCATTGATGAGCTAGGACAAAATATCCCTTTGGTAGATTATATTAAATAAATCCATATTTAATAAACAGCTACATTGTGACTGGTACATATTGGAAAGAAAATCAAGTTGATTATTTATTGGCAAGATATTAAGAAATGTCATCAGCTGTTTTTGATTTGTTAAATATCTTCCAGTAGTCTCTCTCTTGAGTCTACCTAAAATTCCTTACTCTGGGAACTAGTTTTCCTGAAATCAGTCTGGGCACAGTGAAAAGAATTTAGGACATATTTCTGGCATTTGTTTGGTAAATTGATAAGGTGCAAAAAAGTTTTTGAATTATATTTGAAATGTATTCCGTTAGTAAATGCATTTGAAATAGAGTATGGTAAATGATTTAAAAATTTGGTCAACCATTTCATAGAATGTTTATATGTACCTGAAGATGTGTCCTCAGCATATTACAAATATTACATTTTTATCACTTTTGTTTTATGCTATTAGTAAAAAGAAACGTTTGATGTTTCAAACCAAGAGACAATAAATAATAGAAGTATTATTTTCATATTGAATAAATAGGTGTGACTCTATTACTTTTATTTTCTGATGACAATATTGATATTAACAGTGAATTATAGTAATGAAATTTTTAAAATTAATGTAAGTTTGCACTAATTATTATGTAACACAAAGGAGTCAGTCCAAATTGTAATATTTCAAGTTGTGTGCATGTTTGTAATTTTTTTTGTATGATAACTTGTAAACTTTCAATAAACACCCAACTTTAAGTCCATAGGTGTCACAATGACACACACGCAGACACAGATCTAAACATGAAGGTCATAGTAAAAGTCTCTGATTACTGGAGGTCAGAGAATTGGAGCAAAGAAATTTTTTGCCAACTTTTTAAATATCATGCATAGAATATTTAACTGGATTTGTTTCAAGTCAGGAAATTACTTTGTACATCTCAAGTGCTTTTTAGAGGTATAATATTTGTAAATATATTGTTAATTTTTTAATTTTTTCGCTGGTAAAATTTATTTCTCAACATTTTTATTAGTTGAATTTAGATATCTGTAAAAACTGAGATAATTAATATAACTTGAATTAGAGAAATTATTTGTTAATGCTTTTTATCATGGGCTAAAATATAGGGAAGGACTAACTCCATGTGCAAGGAGTTCATGTTCAGCACTATGTGGTACTTCACTGCATAACTGTAAGAAGTACAAATCTCTCCTGCAGGTTTAGATTGACTATTGCAAAAATTATGAATTTTTTTTCCAAGTACAAGAAATTTGAAAATGTTTTTTTTTTTTTTTTTTTTGCTCTACTGGGGATTGAACTCAGGAGCATTCTACCTCCGAGATATACGCCAGCCCTATTTTTTTATTCTTTATTTTGAAACAGGTCTCACTAAGTTGCGGAGTGCCTCATTAGGTAGCTGAGGCTGGCCACCAACCTGGATCCTCTGGTTTCAGCCTCCCAAATGGTAGGATTACAAGCGTGTGCCACCCCTCCTGGCTAAAATGAGTAATTTTAAATTATAAAAGTATATCAGCAAAAAATAAAAATAGAAATAATTTTTGTCTTTTTCCTACTTATTTAATATATAATTATCAACTAATTATGTTGCAGAGTTAAACTTCCTAAGACAAGTAATTTTTTAATAAGTTGCCAGCAGATTATTTCTTAAATAATAAGTCAATCTTTGAAATTTCAGGTATGACTCTTTGAAATTGAAAATCATATTCTATATTTCTATCTTGTACCATAAAAGACAAAAATATTTAAAAATCATCTTTATACCTAAATTAAATTTGCCTTACTTATCAAGTTCCTATTAATGTACCATTCACATATTGAAAATTTTATAAATATTTGTAAAATTTTAGTGTAAATATTGTATTTTCATGACTATTCTCTTACATTTATTTTTATATTCAACACCTGTTTATGGGCCCGTAAACATCCAACTTTAGTGTTTATTTTTGAACTTTGGTCCATGTGTGAGTTGCAAATATGTACATGTATTATTAGGTTCAGTATTACTTTTTTGAGATGTATCCATGGTATCTTATAGAAGTCATATTCCCTGGGATGTGATATTCATGATGATGTATTGTATAACTATAATCAGAAGTATCCCCATGACCCTGTAGTCTTTGGATTGACTATTGCACAAATTGTAGATCTACTCTTCAAACTGTGTTTTAACATTTTACTTGCTGATAAGCTATACACCTAAGAACATAATATAACCTCAGAATTTACTTAAACTTTCTTTAATGTTGCAACATAACATTCTTTAATTTTCTTTATTGACATCTTTGACATATTTTATTAATTTTACTCCTGAGCATCTTGTACTGTGAATATTATTTTAAAAATGACTTTAGTTGGATGAGGTGACACACACTTGTAATCCTAATACTTGGGAGGCTGAATTAAGTGGATCACAGGTTTGAAGCCAGCCTCAATAACTCAGTGAGACTGTCAGCAACCTAGTGAGACCCTGTTTCAAAATAAAAAATAAAATAGGGCTGGGGAGGTAGCTCAGTGGTAGAATACCCCTGGGTTCAATCCCCAGTACGACACACACACACACATACACAAAATTAAAATCCCTTATGTTTTTAAATTGAACTTGTAAATATGTACTAGTATAACTATACAACTGACTTTTCTATTTTGATCTTCTGTTGGACAATCTTGAAGTCATTTATTAATTCCAATAATTTACCTGAAGAAATTTTGAAGTTTTTTGTATATGTATGATTGTTAAAGTTATACATGATGCAACACATAGATGATATTCCCAAAGTCAGAGAAAATTTAAATATGAAGTAAAAGTAAAATAATAATAATAATAATTCAGTAAATGCAATTATTTAAAAAAAACTTATCTGGGAATAAATATGTATATAGTATACCATATATGTATAGGCTATTTGATATTACCTATAAATAATAAAAACTTTTGTCTCTGTCTTTCTAACTACATATGTTAAGTATTTTTTCTTACTTTATTTCACTGACAAGATATCCAGTACAAGGTTGAGTGGAATAGAATGATAAGAATTTTGCTTATACTCAAGAAAGAAGGTTCAATATTTTGCCATAAAGTAAACAATTATTTTAGGTATTTATAATCGTTTTTAAATAATCAGATGAAAGAAAAACCCAGTTATCTTTAATTTGCCATAAAGTAAACAATTATTTTAGGTATTTATAATCGTTTTTAAATAATCAGATGAAAGAAAAATCCAGTTATCTTTAATTTGCTAAATCATTAGTGTTGTAAATGAATGACACAATTGACACTTTGCAACCATTGAGATGATCATATATTTTTGTCTATTATTTGTTTCTGTATAAAAATACACACATATGCACATGTATTTATTGAGTATGTATCAGAATATATTATATATATGGTTCATATGTATACACATGCATACACACAGATATATATATATATATATATATATGTTTATGAAAGAGTTTCTCAATTCCTATCTTATTGTCTTATTTTTTAAAATAAGAAATGGGTGCTCAAGATTTTCAAGACTTTCTCAGCATCTCTAGAGATAGTCATAGGTGTATTTTCTTCTTTTATCTTATGATTTGGTACATGTTAATATTTTCTGAAAATTAAAGCTATTGCTGCATTTTTTGAAGCATTCAAAATATTGCTGATACTTTATTGATAATGTGTTTGATTCTCTTTTTATTTGCATGCACATTGAAGGCTATTCTTATCTGTTTGTATGCTTAATATTTTTATTTTGTGTAAAAATATGCAAAAACAAAAACAAAATCAGATTAACACTGTAGGCTAGAGGCTATTCTTTCTTGGAGAGAAGTTACTGTTTTCTCTCATGGGAAGGCAAATTAGCAGCCTTTCACAAGATTTGAATTGATCCTAAGCTGGATTTCAATCTTTGCCAGCAGTAGTCTATTTGCAACTTTCCTTCTTTCTGAGAATGTAGCCCTCAGGGTCCTAAGAGAAAGCCTGAGGTGTTCACAGGGTTCTTTCAACTTTGCAGGTCCTGAACTCCCACTTTTGTGCCCCCATCCTTGAGAGGCTTCTAAGACTTTGCCTGGCTTCTCTGTGTGTCACTCTTTGCTTCTGCTTAGATTCTTTGCTTCTTATAACTTCACCTTTGAATTGGCAAATGCCCCAAGGGGGGGGGGGATTTCAAAAGTCAGGGTCAGGATTTTGGTCTTCTGTTTTCTTCAGAACAGTGGTTTCACAAATTCGTGGTAGCTTTCTGATAATTTCAAATATAATAGTAACCATTTTGTCTAGTCTTATTTTTGTTACTAGTATTGGACAGTTGGCCCACCATTGGCAGCTGCAACAACATTTCCATTTTAAAATAACATATTTGAGATGTGAATAAAAATTATCTTTTATTGTTCATCTTTTCATTTACCTTTAGCAATGAACTATTCATTTATCATGTTTTCTGTATGTTTCCCAATATTTGGGAAAGATTGCTGTTTTCAATATTCAAAATCATTCCAAGGTATTCTGAAATATTAAGTGACAGACTTAGGGAAGATTTTCCTTTCTCAATGTTTTTTGCCCTCAAATTATATTAACAAAATGCAAAATATTAAGGACACATTAGATTGGTAGGTTTATTTTCCCATAGTATCTAATCTGTAGTATCATCCACATTACAGAAAG
The DNA here is from genome assembly GCA_004027655.1 of Graphiurus murinus. NCBI lineage: Eukaryota > Metazoa > Chordata > Mammalia > Rodentia > Gliridae > Graphiurus > Graphiurus murinus. The sequence goes on from PVLC010011052.1 coordinate 9,129, forward strand.
ATGTTCAATTCATCTTACTACTGATAGCTATTGACCCAGTCATTAATAGTTTCAATTAATTCTCTAAAACAAACCAGAGAACAAGATTTTTTTTCTCTTAAGCCATTTTATCTGTAATAAAACATTCATTTATTACAATTAAATCCAGCATAATAAACATAAGACACAACTAACATATACTAAGCAAGAAAAGCACATTTAAGTTGGATATTAGCCGGGTGTGGTGGTGCACGCTTGTAATCCCAGCATTTGGGAGCTGAGACTGGAGGATCCTGGTTCGCAGCCAGCCTCAGCTACCTAGTGAGGCACTCCGCAACTTAGTGAGACCCTGTTTCAAAATAAAGAATAAAAATAGGGCTGAGGGTATATCTCGGAGGTAGAATGCCCCTGAGTTCAATCCCCAGTGCAGCAGGAAAAAAAAAAAAAAGGAATAAAAAGTAGGACTGGGGATGTAGCTCAGAGGTAGAATGCTCCTGGGTTCAATCTCCAGTACCACAAAATAAATAAATAAATAAATAAATAAATAAATAAATAAATAAATAAATAAATAAATAAATTGGATAATATTTATTAGGAGGCTTAGTAATTCTTTAGGACTTTATACAGCTTACAATAGTAAACGTAAATATTACTGTTCTTTATGATTGTGAAATAAAATATCTGTGTCATAGGGAAAGGGTTTTCCCCTAAGGATAAGTTCACTTTTAAGATAGTGGGTGCTATTATAATTAAAAAGAAAATTTTTATGGCTAGCCTTGAGAAATTACTCATTTCTCAATTTAGGTGTAAGAAATAATGGGATGCTTATTAAATCATTAATAATAATGATATAAGATTATAGCAATTATAACAAAGAAAACATTTATCTGGCTTCTGCTTACAACAAGTATATTTTAGATACTTCATTATAGAGGTTTATATAATACATAAAAATATATTACATGGGAATCTTCATTATGAGCTAAGTGCCTATTATGCATATGGTACAAACATTACTCATAAAACTAAAATTTATCTATACTTATTTATACTCAGTAGAGGCAAATTTTAAAAATGTGCTTGTGAGTACAAAGCTAGAATCTCATTTCAAAATAGTATTATAAGGTGGACATGGACACAATGTGTACATGATGCAAATATAAGGCTAAATCCATCATGTTTTATTTATGCTGCTTAATTTTCATGCAAATATTCATCCTGAATACTAAGGGAATTGAGCTATGCCTGAACATTCTACAAAAGTCATCTTCTGTGGAAAGAAAAAGTCAACATTCTACAAAAGTCATCTTCTGTGATTTTGCCAAAAATCTTATAGAAAAGGCCAAATTAAAAAAAAAAAAAATAGACAAGCCAGGCATGGTGGCGCATGCTTGTAATCCCAGCATTTGGGAGGCTGAGACCTGAGGATCCCTGGTTCGTGGCCAGCCTCAGCTACCTAATGAGGCACTCCGCAACTTAGTGAGACCCGGTTTGAAAATAAAGAATAAAAAATAAGGCTGGGGGTATAGCTCAGAGGTAGACTGTCCCTGAGTTCAATTCCCAGTACCGCAAAAAAAATAAAAAATAAAAAATAAATAAAATATAATTAAAAAGACTAATTATTTAGATATTTAATTCCATTAACAATATTTTTGTCTGAATTTGATTCTTTAAAAATTTTGTTTAGAATATATTTGAACAACAAGAATGTATGCACACACCTCTCAGCATTTTTATTTGTAAATAAGACTATAAGTTATCTATGTGAAAGTATATAATGGCTAAAAACTTATGATGTTGAACAGCTATAGGCAAAATTTATGTTCAATTTGTATGAATCTAAAAGCATTATTTTATGTTATTATACTTTAGGAGATAAAGTTTCAACCTATATTCATTCTGGAATTTACACATCTCACTCAAAGAGAATGATTTAAATTATAGCCATATATTTTTTTTTAATTTTAAAACAGGGTCTTGATAAGTTGCTGAGAGTCTTGCTAAATTGCTGAGGCTGACCTTGAATTTACAGTCCTCCTGTCTCAGCCTCTTAAGTATTAGGGTTACAGGTATATACCATCACAGAATCAAGAAACTTTGCCAGAGAAGAGAAAACATTGAGCAAACGGAGACGCACAAGGAGCAAACTTTGCAATATGTCAGCTCTAAGGAATTTACTGCATGCTATGTATTTTGTAAAGTATACTGAAACACAAAAATTTTTATTAAGGTGACCTTTAAATAAATATTTTAAGAAAAGAAGAAATTGTATAAAAATATTAATAAAGACCCTAATAGAGAAAAATGGAGAAACACAAGCAATGAAAATGGTTTGATCCAGAAAAGTATCAGGGGAAGTGAATAGTATAATTAAGAAGAGCAATAAGACCTAACAGAAAAGAAGAAATTTAAAATAAAAATTAAATCATCCTTTTTGTCACTTCTAGCTCGAATTATCATCTGTCCACCAATCTATCATCTGTCTACCTATCTGGAAATGCTTAAGAATACTAACTAATTGCAGTCATTTATTCATTTAAGAAACAATTGCTGTGCTATCTTAAGGAACAGAGTGCTCAGAGACAGTGTTGGGAGTGAGTGTAGATGTCTACTGGCCCTCTTGTTGGCTCCATTACCATTGTCTGCAGCCCCTCAGAGGCCAGCACCCCAATCCCTGGCAGGGGCTCTGCTTTATTGTTGGTCGTGATGTAAATGATCATGCAGGCTTTGGGATCACACCCTCTGCCACCCTGGGAAGTGTCAGATGCAAGATATGTACACAGTAGTCTTTCCCTGAAGGATATCTGTAACCCCAATTACCCATTTTCATTCTGTTATTTAGTCTTGTACTGGATAAAGTAAGTCCTGGACTCCTCGTGTATTTCCAATGCCATCTCAGGCAGCAGCCTTGAATTCAGCAGGTATCAGTCTTACATTCGTTGATATCAGGCACTTTGCTAAGTATTTAAGAGGTAAAGAAGTAAAATAACAAAGAGGACACTATTTGTGACCTAGGAAATCTTCACAGATTAGCAGGAAAAGCACATAAGCAGGCCATCACGGTAGGGCTGAATCACTGGAAATCCTGGGAGTGACTCAGGCAACCTATGTTTGGATCAGGCTCCATGACCTTGGTCAAGTTATTTACCTTTTTCAAGCCATATATTCCATACCTTCCACACTAAAGCAAATATTAATGGTTCATATTTGTGGGTTTACTTATAGCAGTAAACAAAACTTCATATAAAATATTCATCAGTATCTCAGCATATAGTAATAACTCACTGTGAGATACGATTCCAGTTATTACTAGTGGAGTATTTCTAGGTGATATGTAATGTGTAAAGTATTTCTAGGTGATGTGTAAAGTGGGCTCAGATGATATGGGTGGTTTGCGAAAGAACCATCTAGCTGAAGGCAAATATAATTTGTTAAAGCAAAGGAACATGGAGGTGACAGATGAGAGTGGAGTAAGAAGGAACCTAAGTAGAGGGTCAGCATGATTGAGTTAGAGAAGCACAGCACATTAGGGAAATGAAAGTTGTCCAATGAGGTTGCAGTTTTGAATTAAAAGAATCAACAATGAAGTGGATGAGATGAAGATTTTGAAATGTACTCAAAGTCACTGTTTCTGTAATCCTCATTAAGGAAACAATATAAGTAGTTGCGTATAGTTCATATTTTACATTATGTATTTAATAATATTGTAATTCCTTTGTTGTTTTAAAATTATGGGATGATAAATGAATAAATTTTCTGTGCTCATCATATTTATTTCCATATGTATATATTTCCACATATATATATTTTTTTTCCACATATATATATATATATATATTTTTTTTTTCGGTGCTGGGGTTGGAACCTGGGGGCATTCTACCTCCAAGTTACAGCCTCAGCCGTATTTTTTATTATTTATTTTGTAACAGGGTCTCACTAAGTTGCAGAGGGCCTTACTAAGCAGCTGAAGCTGGCCGCGAACCCAGATCCTCCAGTCAGTTTCCCAAATGCTGGGATTACAAATGTGCGCCACCACACCTGGCTATGCATAAATATTTTTATGTATAGATTATGCAAGACTTTAGCAAATGTACAAAGTCAGTTCGCATGTAAATCATTTATATATATATATATTTGAATCCTATATTAATAGCATATTTATATGTCCATATGACTAGGTACAGCCTAGGAAAGAAATTTTAGAAATAATTATAATTCTAATTTTATAAACAACAAAGGTTATTCAAAGAAGTTAACTTGCCCAAAGTAATTTTGCTTATAAAACATTGGTTAATCATTTTAATCTAGCATTCTTTTTGTTTTTCACTTCAAAATTGCAGTATATATACATTCTGCCAATTTATTTTATTTTTTTAATTTAATTTTTAAATGAGGAATACATAATATAGGACAAATTTCCAAGTCCTATAGATTGTATCTACAGTCAAAAATATACCTCCTCGTAAACTTGCAGTTGCCCTTCCAAAGAACAAACCCACCTTGAGTAGAAGTTGTTTCTTGTGTAATTTTTCCCTTCTGGCTTTATTATCTAGATTAAAATTATCAGATAATGTCTACTATTTTCAGCAATTTAGCTTTTCATAGAAAACAAAACAAAACAAACATTTTAGTGATTCCTTACTCAGCATTTTCTTTGTGTTCACCTCATTAAAAAAAAACAAAACATCAAATTCAATAGTTTTTGCTACATCAATAAATCACTATTAAATCTTTTGTATGGACTTCTGACATTTCTAAGCATATACAAAAAATGTATAAACTAAAATAAAACCTCCATGAGAGGACAGATTATTTTGCTTGCTTATATATCCCAAGTGAATAGAGCAGAGTCTGAGACTTAGAACACACTCGGTAGATATTTGAAAAATTAATGAATGCTTTCTTTTCTTTCTCTTTCCTTCTTTTTTCCTTTTTCCTCTCTCCCTCTCTTTATTCCTCCCTCTTTCCTTCCTTTCATCCTTCTTTCTGTCCTCTCTTTTCTTTCTTTGTCTTTCTTCTTTCTTCTCTGTCTCTCTCACAACCCTCTCTCTCCCTTTTCTTTCTTTCCTTTATGTTTATTTTTTTCTAAATAATAGCATAAGTGATTTATTTTGCAGATTGCATTTTTCCCTAAAGGAAAATGAGAGTTCTGATTAAATGGGACAATTCAATTCCTTTTAGAAACGATATTGTGTTCCAATATTTATATGTGGAATATTATGTAATAAATTTTGCACAAAATCCTAAAGAAAGCAATGCCAATGTCCTACTGAATAAATAAATTAAAAATATATATTTCATAGAACAAATAATATGTACATTATAAATTTTGATCAGTATTGGGATACTCAGTAAAAGATATCCCAGTTAACACTTTGTCCAGCAGGTTCATTTTATGTCCTCTTTCTTTTCATAATATATATTCCTCCATTTTTCTATTGAGTGTCAAATATGTTATTGATTTTAATGCCTTTTATATCATAAAATTATTAGTCTTTTCCCTGTAATTTTAGTAGCAATTCATTTTCCCCTCCGTTTGTCATTTGTATTTTGATTTGCTTGTGTTTTCCCCAGGGGATTATTTTTATGCAGCTTTCATATCAATATACATGACATTATCCATTTCTATGTTATTAAAATAATTTCCTGGATGTTCTCTTATGCTTGCATAATTCTTAAATCCATTTTCTGATAATTCTTTTTGTGCAAAGTGTGTAATTTAAATTACTTTTCTTTCTCCAGAGAGGAATTATATCAACATCATTCGTCAATACTAATTCAGAATACACCTTTATCATGCACTAAATCTTGATGTTTATTTTGGCCTCTTAACTTGCTTTTCATTTTGTTGCACTTATCTGTAAGTCTATTCAGGCAAAAATGTTTCATGAATAAATCTCTATAATATTGCAGTGTGGAACAGGGGTTTAGTTTATTCTCCCTCTCCTCTCTTCTCCTCTCCTCTCCTCTCCTCCTTTCTGTCTGTCTGTCTGTCTGTCTGTCTGTCTGTCTCTCTCTCTCTCTCTCTCTCTGTGGTATGGGGAGATTGAACCCAGAGGCATTGTACTTTTAAGCTAATAGTCCAGCCTGTTTTTAATTTTTGTTATGAAAAAGTGTCTTGCTGGATCACTGATTGTCTTTCTACATTCCTGAGCCTCCTGTTGAACCTGCAATCCTCCTGTCTCAGCCTCTCAAGTACTGGGATTACTATGGGAGTACACTACCACCTTCAGATACATTATTCTCTTTTTATTTGGGCATTTCTGGCTATTCTTGTTTGCCATTTTTTCACCCAAATGAATTTTATAATTGTTCTTTAGTTTATTTAAAAAGAGAACTTTTTGTTATTTTATTAAAGTCAAACCACAATTATAATTACGATCTTACTTTGGGAGAATTCATATCTTTATAGCACTTATGTTTTTTATCCAAAAACATAGTGTTTCTTTTTGTTTATATACTTTCTGTTTTGATGTTGTTACTGTTTTTCTTCTCTTTTTGTTTTTTGAAACTAATACTATTCTCTAGTTTATTCCATATAGCTTTTATATATTTGTTTTTAAGTTTATATCTAGGTATTACATTGTTTTTATTGTTGTTATAATGGAATCATTTTAAATAATGTCTCCTAATAATATTATTTTTGTAAATTTGTATTCTATTCTATTCCCCTACCTTAGTTTTAATTTTTAAAAATTGAGTTTAGCTTTTTAAATATAAAACCACAGATGGATAAATATTGACATTTATTTCCTTTTCTACTTTTATTACTTATTTATTTATTTATTTATTTATTTATTTATTTATTTATTTATTTATTTTTGTACTGGGAATGAAATCCAGGGACACTCTACTGTCAAGTTCTATCCCCAGACCTCTTTTATTTTGAAACATGGTCTCACCAAGTTGTTGAAAGCCTCCTTAAGTTACTGAGGCTGGCTTCCAACCTGCAGTCCTTCTGTCTCAGCCTCCCAAGTACTAGGATTACAGGTGTGGTACCACCACACCTGGTTTCTCCTTTACTTTTAAAATTTTCTTTATATTTTTATTGATGCATTATAATTATGCATTTTAGAGAGATTCATATCAATGCAATATTTCCACTTACCTAATTCTGTTGGCTAGTACAATCAGGATATCATTAAATAAAATAAATGTTCATGCAAATTACAAGTCTGATCCCTGGTTGGCTATCTTTGGTAATGCTGCTGCCTGTTGGGCACATTGATATATATTATTTCTTTCATAATAACCGTACCTTTACATTTCAAATATTTATCTTTAAAATATGTTGAACTTTATCAAATGCATTTTCTGTAAATATTGTATTGATGATCTGATTTTTATATTTAATGTTTTCATCAAATAAATTCAAATATTTTAAGATTATGCTTTTTTCATACCTGAAATAAATTTTACTTCTCTTATGATGACTTTTTATAAGATAATGCATTTTTTGCTATTTTTTTCAGATATTTATACTCCTTAGTGACATTGGTCTCAGACTTTCTTTTTCCTAATATCTTTGAAAGGTTTTGACAAATTTCACTTATATTCTATTGTCTAAATCCAGGTAGATGGTTCATGATGGATGTTTTTGAGGAAAGAGTGCTTGGAGGAAGCTTGGTCATCTCAAGTCAACAATTAGAAAGATGTAGAAATAATCGACAGTACTAATGCAATCATCCAAGTCTGCCCTCATGCTTCTTTATTCTTTTTCTTTATTCTCTCCATTCCTATCTCTCCTCTCTCCCATTGCTTCTTTTCTTCTTATTATTTTGTTTCTCAGTTCTATTTAAGTTGCACTTAATTCTTCCATGTATATTTGATAGAATATTTTGGTTAAAATGTATGTGGTTACTGTTTTGTTATGATGGTAACTAACAACATTTTTATTTATACTATGGCAATAGCGCTATTAAAAATTATAATCCTGTATGGAGATAATTTTTACAAATTTCATTTTTAATGTTAAATTTTTATTTTTTATAAGATCCAATTCCATTTCAAAGACTTGAGCAAAGTATTTAAAAATATAAATTTATACTTCTATTTAGTTTTTCTTTTTATGTATATATTCTTATATTTTAAAAAACTGGAAGCTGGATTTATTTCTTTTCTTTTGTTTCCAACTTATTGTTCAGCAGCTATATTTTCTTTATTATAGCTATAATATTATAACTATATAATTTTGTCCTTCATTATGATGTTGCTACTTTTCAAATGTATTTTGTTTGATTACTCATTGATTTATTTTTATTCTTTTTTGTAATACAAGAATTGAAAAACATGGCTTTTCCTTTGAGGGATTTTATAATTATATGTCATGATATATCATTTTAATTGGGATTGTTTTCTAATGTTTTAAAATTTTGATTATGATATCTTTTTTTCTTTTTTTTATTATTCATGCATTGTAAGCAAACATCTTTGTTAGGTACAAATTGATAATGACATATGTGCCCACATTTCTCATTTGACCCCTTCCCCCAATTCCCACCCCGCTCCCTTGCCCTCCCTTCCTCTCAAGTTCAATTTAGTGAGTAACCTTGATGTACATTAGGGTGTCCCCGCCCCCCGTCCATTCCTTTTGGTTAAATCAACTTCTTTGTTTATCGAAGGTCTTTCCTTTTCCATCTGAAGACCCTCTTATGCCCCATCTTCTCCCTAGCATTCCTATATTAGGGAGAACATATGCTTTCTTACTCTTTGTGACTGGCTAATCTCACTTAACATAATGTTTTCCAGTTGCATCCATTTCCCTGTAAATAACATGAAGAGCTTTTGTGCAGCAAAGGAAACTATCAAGAACCTCAGCAGAGAGCCTACAGAGTTGGAGGAGATTTTTGCCAGTTACTCTACAGATAGAGGTCTAATATCTAGGATATACAAAGAACTCAAGAAAGCCACAGCCAAGAAAACAAATAACTCAATTAAAAAATGGGCAAAGGATCTAAATAAACACTTCACCAAAGAAGAAATACAAATGGCCAATAAATGTATGAGGAAATGTTCCACATCATTAGCAATCAGAGAGATGCAAATCAAAACTACCTTGAGATTTCACCTAACTCCAATCAGAATGGCAATCATCAAAAACATGAACAACAACAACTACTGGCAAGGATGTGGAGAAGTGGGAACTCTAATACATTGTTGATGGGACTACAAACTAATGCAACCACTTTGGAAAACAATATGGAGGATCCTCAGATGAATGGGAATGAACCTACCATATGATCCAGCAATACCACTTCCTGGTATCTACCCAAAAGAATGGAAACCAAACTATCAGACCAATGCATGTGTATCTATGTTTCTAGCTGCACAATTCACAATAGTCAAACTATGGAAGCAGCCTAGATGTCCATCGACAGATGAATGATATCTTTACTATTGAAAAGATGTTGAGAATTAGATGCCAGAATAGAGGAAGTGCCTTGCAGCTGCTTTGAGACTTGGAATTCTACCAGTGGGAAGGCTTTTTCTTGGTAAGAGAAGAAAAGCAGTCAGAACGCCACAGGAAAAAAAAAAAAAAGACAATGGAAATTTGGTAGAATTGTAGAGAGCACAGAGAGCAGAGAACTGATAAGAGCCCCCTGTGTTTCACTGGGTGAGTTAAGAGCCTGTGACAAGGTTAGCAGCTTCAGGAGCCCAGGGCTCTCAGAGACAAATTCCAGCAAATAAGAAACAGAATCTTGTAGATCCAATGATTGAAGAAAATCAACATCTAGAGCAAATGCATACTTCTCTCCACATTTGAATACTTCAAAACTGTGACTCCCCAGACTGCCAGGCCAAACTGATCAGCCAAATCACCCAGTCAACTTCTATGGCTGCACCTGAACTCATCCCTTCCTGTAGAGACTAGAGATACTCTCATCAAGATTGTAAGTTTATAAATGATCCCAGCAGGAGCCTGTGTGGCTACAGGGACATGTATGGCAAGCAAAAGACCTATGGGATCTGTGAACTTGCACAACATCCTTGCAGAGGTGGGGGCAGGGGCTCCACACAAACACCATGGTAGAAAGGTGAATTAGAAGAAAGTCCCTAAGGACACTCAGAGAAGCTGGACCTAGGGTTGGCACCTCACCATGTCCCTGCAAGGTTTATAGCAATTACCACAGGGCAGACAGCAGTTGTGTCTATGGGGTGACATAACTCAGTCAACCATACTCATGCTGAGAAGGCTATAAACTCATACCCAGTGGTGTTTTGGTGGCGCAAGTACCAAGGCTTGAAGCCAACAAGGTCTCACCTGATTGCAGGTGCCTAGAGCAGCAGCAATGTCCCTGGGGCTATATAACTGAGCCTCCTAAACCCCAGGCTCTGAACAGTATAATCTCTGTCTTTCAGAACTTGGGCTCTGAAAGCGAGGGGGAGGCGGGGGTAGATTCCAGCAGGAATTCACATGATTGCAGCTACAGGCTGGGGACATAACACTCTCTTCTCCAGCAGAGTTTGTGCCTGGCATCCATACATGCAAGTGACTAACAGCACCACACATGACTGCAACCAGCATATCAGTAGTGGTGTCTTTGGTCCATCAAAGCTCAGCCCACAAAGACACAGTTTGGAACATAGTAATCACTGGCCCTACTGAGCTTATACCCAGTGACCACAGATGCTGAGGATCACAGCTTTGCATGGTTTCACAGGTTTGTAACCACCAGAACAGCGGTGGTGTCTGTGGGGCACTAAATGCCAACCAGAAGGATGCAGGCTCTGAACAAAACATCATAGTCTCTGTATCTGCTAAGTTTAGGCCTGGAGAGCATGGTGGCCTGCATGCAGAGACTTTTGTTTGCCTGCACTAAGAGCTATAGTTTGTTAAATATGTTCTTGGGGACACATTTAAAAGTCTGATATAAGACAAATTGGTTGAGGGAAACATATCACCCCACCATAGATCTTATTACAAAGGGGAAGAAATAGACATAGTACTCTCAAAAGGAAGAGGATGCTAAGACAACAGAAATACAAACCTGAGAATTCTGAAAACATGAGAATAAAGGACAATGAGAAAATAGTAAACTCCCAGAACTCAACAACAGAAATTATCAATACTGAGTGACAGACAATGCCAGAAAGAGAACTCAGAATTTTGATTTTCAATATGATCAAAGGCCTCAGAAATGAAATCATAGAGTGTACAGGAAATAAAAGAACATGAATAGAGAAATTGAAGCCTTAAGTAAGAATTAAAAAGAGGATTTGAGCAAAATTAAGGATACAATAAATGAATTAAAGACCTCAATAGAAAACCCTTCAGGCAGACAAGACCACATGAGTCTCACTCTTGGAAGTTAGTTCACTCAAAACTGACCACAAAGTCAACAATATAGAAAAGACAATATGACATGACCAGAACATCCAAGATGTAAAGGCTAATATAAAACATCCTAATTTATGGATAAGAATCATTAAAGAAGGTCTAGAAGCAGAAACCAAGGACATTAGAAACCTCTTCAGAGAAATAATATCAGAGAATTTCCCAAACTTAGAAAAAAAAGCTTTGGTTACTACATACGAGTATAGTTTAAAAGAACTAGAAATCAGTAAGTCTGAAATTCATCTGTTATCATGCCAAATTCTCTTTGGTACTTTTCACTCACTTGTGTTATAAAATAGGATTTTTCTGTTGCTAATAAGCACAATTTCTGTACTTTGTGAGATCCATCTTAATAAAAAGATTGCATCATCAAAATGTATTTCCTACCTTGACATAAAAAGTAATTTTCATATCTTCATTGCACTCAATTGCTATTAAATAAAAAATTGAATTCATAAAAAAAATTTAAAAAGCTTGGACATTCACATACAGGAGACATTCAGGGCACCATCAAGCAAGATCAAAAAAGAACTTATTTGTATCACATGGCAATCAAAACGGCTAACAAAAAATTCAAGCAAAGAATCTTAAATGCATCAAGAACAAAAGGATGAATGACATTCAGGGATAAAATAATAAGAATCACTATAGACTTCTCTACCCAAGTCATGAAAGCCAAGAAGGACTGGTATGATGTGCTCCAAACCATGAAAAACAAAACAAAACAAAAACAACAACTTCCAACCAAGACTACTATATCCAGCAAATAAATAATTCAAAATTGATGAAGAAATAGAAACCTGAGTAAAGTAGAAACTAAAATAACTCATGACTACCAAACTGGCACTAGGGAAAATACTTAAGGAAATAAAACATATAAAAGAAAAAATAAATAAATACCAGAACCAGAGAAGGGGCAAATTCTATTAGATGGTTACTAAGCAAAGGAGAAATAACACTATACCAAAAGAAAATAAAATTCAAAATGACAGGAAATGATTGTCTCTCCATAATAACATTGATGTCAAATCTAAACTCCCCAATTAAAAGGCATAGATCAACAATTTGGATTAAAGAATATAATTCAATTATATGCTTCTTGCAAGTAACTCATCTTACAGGCAACTATATCCATAGGTTAAAGGTGAAAGAATGGAGAAAGGTATGCCATGAAAGTGGAGACCCAAAATAAGCAGGGGTAGCAACACTTACACCTGACAATGCAAACATTAAGCTAAAACTTATCAGAAGAGACAAAGTAAATCACTTCTTAATAATAAAAGGAACAATTCAACCAGAAGATGTAATGATAGCAAACATTTATGTCATAAATGTGAGTGCACCCACTTTTATAAAACAAACCCTTCAGGACATTAGGTCTCAAATAGACACAAATAAAATAATACTGAGAGACTTCAAAACACCACTCATACCACCAATCTATCTTCCAGGCAAAAGATTAGTGAAAGCCAGGCATTGTGGGGTAGGTTTGTAACCCCAGTACTGAAAGGCTGAAACAGGAAGATTGCAGATTCATGGTCAGCTTCAGCAACTTAGTGAGAACCTGAGTCAAAATAAAAAATATAATAGGGTTGGGGATATAGTTTGGAGGTAGAACACCCTTGGATTCAATCTTAAGTAACACACACACACAAACACACACACAGACAAAAAAATGAGTAAAGACTCTTCAGACATCAAATACACTATAAACCAAATGCACCTAATAGGTATACACACAATATTACAACCAACAGCTGAATACACATTCTTCTCAACTGCTCATGGAAACATAAAAAATAAAAACATTCTGGACCACAAAACAAATACTGGAAAATTAAAAAAAAACTGTAATATAATTCCTTTCATCTTTTCATATCATAATAATATGAAAGCAGAAATCAACAACAGTAAGACAAAAAATGGCATACATACATGGACACTGAATGATACACTTTTGATCGAAGACCGAATCTAGAGACAAAACATACCAATGTATATGGGACACTTTGAAGGTGGTTTTAAGAGGAAAATTTATAGCACTGAGTGCTCACATAAGAAAAACAGAAAGTCATCAAATAAACAAACTAATGACACACCTCAAGACCCTTCAAAACCAGGAAGTGAATAATCCCCAAACCAATAGAAAGTAGGAGATAATTAATATCAAAGTAGAAATCAATAAAAGGATATCAAAGGAGTTCGAATAGGAAAAGAACTGAAATTATCTCTATTTGCAGATGAAATGAGGCTATAAGAAGACCTCAAAAACTCAACCAAAAGACTTCTAGAGCTAATTAACAAATTCAGCAAAGTAGTTGATACAAAATCAATCTAAATAATCAGTATTCTATATGCCAACTATGAATCCACAGCAAAAGAAATCCAGAAAACATCTCCATTCACAATAACCACACAATAAAATACCTAGGAATAAATCTAATCAAGAAGGTTAAAGACTTCTATGATGAAAATTATAAAACACTAAAGAAAGAAATTGAAGATCTTAGAAGATGGAAAGATCCCCCATGCTATTAGATAGGCAGAAAAATATTATCAAAATGGCTCTTCTACCAAAAGTGTTCTAGAGAGTCAATACAATCCCTATCTTCACAGACCTCAAAATATTAGTCCTAAATTTTATATGGAGAAACAAAAGAACCAGAATAGCCAAAGCAATTATCAGCAATAAGAATCATGCAGGAGGCATCACAATTCCTGACTTTAAATTATCCTGCAGAGCTGTAGTAATAAAAATAGCATGGGTTTGTCACAAAAACAGACACCATGAAATAGAATAGAAGATACTGAAACAAATCCACACACTTATAGCCAGTTGACTTTTGACAAAGATAATAAACACATATGTTTGAGAAATGAGAGCCTTTCAACAAAGAGTGATGAGAACACTGGTTATCCATTTTAACAAAAATGAAATTAAATCCCTACCTCTCACCTTCACAGGTATCAACTTGAGATGGATCAAAAAATTGGGAATTAGAACAGAGACATTGAGATTATGAGAGAAGGGCATAGGTCCAACACATAGGTACAAGTAGAAACTCCCTCGATAAGACCCTCCAAAGCTCAGGAAATTGAAAGAATAATACATGCTATGACATTAAACTAAGAAGTTTCTTCTCCTCAAAGCAAAGCATTGAGTCTAAAGAAAAAACCTACACAATGGGAGAAGATCTTTGCCAGCTATTCCTCTGATAGACGACTAATACCTAGAATACACAAAGTACTTAAAAAACTTAACACTAAAAAAAAACTTATCCAATCAAGAAATGGACAATTGAACTAAATAGACACTTCACAAAAGAAGAAATACAAATAGCAAATAAATCCATAAAAAGTCCAAATTTATTAGCAACCAGGTAGATGCAAATCAAAACTACACTGAAATTCCATCTAACTATAATCAGAGCGGCAATCATCAAGATATCAAAGAATACTAAGAGATGGCAAGGATGTGGGGAAATAGGACTCCTTCTACACTGTTGGTGTGATTGCAAGTTAATAGAGCTGCAATGAAGATTAGTATAGGATTCCTCAAAAAATTGGGAATGGATCCACCATATGATCCAACTATACCACTCAGAATATCTTTAAAAAGGGTCTGAAATTAGAATATTGTAGTAATATATGCATATTTATGTTTATAGCAGCACAATTTACAATAGAAAAATTATAGAACTAACCTAAGTGTCCATCAACAGATCAATGTGTTATAAAAGTATGGGATATATACACAAGAAAATTCTACCCAGCAATAAAGAACAAAATTATGTCATTTGCAGGAAAATGGATGGACCTGCAGAGCATTATGTTAAGTGGGATTAGGCAGTCACAGAAAATGAAGGGTCATATGTTTTCTTTCATATTTAGAAGATAGGGAATAATCTGTATTCCTGAGGGACTTCAGATAATGTTTCAAAATAAAAAGTAATGTAGAGCTGAGAGTGTAGCTCAGAAGTAAAATGTACAAAAACAAAAACTGTAACCACTGGAAATGAGATGCCATTCAGTATTATCTCATGATTTTATAACTTATGATTTTTTTTTTTGCAGTACTGGGGATTGAACTCAGGTGCATTTTACCTCCAAGCTATACCCCCCAGTCCTATTTCTTATTCTTTATTTTGCGAAGGGCCTCACTAGGTAGCTGAGGCTGGCTGTGAACCCGGATCCTCCAGTCTTAGCCTCCCAAATGCTGGGATTACAAGCATGCGCCACCACACCCGATTCAATTTATGATTTTTATACCTTATATTAAAAGATTATGGAGGAGAAATTCCAGAGGAGCAAGGGAGGATATCTAGGGAAAGGTGGAGGGAGAGGGAAAGGTGGAATCAATGAAGGAATCACTTCCACTTACATTAAGTACATATGTGAGAATACCAATGTCAATCTCAATATCCTGAATGGGGAAAGGGGTGGAGTGAGGAAGAAGTAGAGGGAAAATCCACCAAGTTCTTTGTGCATGTACGTCACTATCACCATGAAGTGCATTATGATGTGAGGCTATAATGCACCAATAAAAGTATATAAAAAGGAAAAAAATAAGAGCTAGCTTTTAAATTCTATGCATTAAGAAATCTTTATTTTGTTTCTGTAATTTTTCTTTTTCTTATATTCTAATCAGAATATCATCAATGCTTTCCATCTTTTTGGAAAGTTTTGAGGTGCTTTTTGAAATGTTTTATAACTATTTTCACAGAAGTCATAGTCCTGGCTTTTGGGTTTTGAGTTTAATATATATTATTTAGGAAATGTTTTCTTGTATACTCTCTCTAGATTAAAATGCAGTAAAAATAGTCCCAGAAGGGCATGGTGACACATGCCTGTAATACCAGTACTTGGGAGGCTGGTAAAAGAGGATCACAAGTGCACAGCCAGCCTCAGTAACTTGTGAACCTCTCAGCAACCTAGTGAAGTCCTGTTTCAAAATAAAAAAAATAATGTAGGGCTGAGAGTGTAGCTCAGAAGTAAAATGTATAAAAATAAAACAAAAATCATAACCACTGGAAAGAGATAATACTGAATGCCATTCAATATTATCTCATGATTTTATAACTTATAATTTTTATATCTTATATTAAAAGATTAGTACTGGACAGAGTAAATGAAGCTCAGTATATGTTAGGTATAGATATTAGGTAGTAGTCCTTTTAAAGGAGATTAAAAAATTGAAAAATGAAGAAAGTGAAATATGAGCATAGAAAAGAGAACATTGAAAATATAGACAAGGTCCATACTATAAAACTCCTTTTTTGTCTCGGAAAAATATGGGAATATATTTTGAAAATTATGGAAATTCTTTTATAATTTTTTTATATCTGGAATGTTATAATGAGACTTGGATTTTTGATAAGTTTCTTTAGCATCAGTGCATAACTAAGTATATATTTAAGTTTTAAATGTGATTAATTAAATACTTGTGTTTGGCATTCAGTGGTGTCAATAATCTGTTTATTAAAAGTTTTCTTTTTCTTTCTTTCACTTATTTACTTTGCAGTACTAGGGATTGAGCCCAGGGACATTCTACCTATGAGCTATATCCCCAGCCCTATTTTTCTTCTTTATTTTGAAATAGGGTCTTACTAAGTTGCAGAAGACCTCACTAAATAGCCGAAGCTGGCCATGAACTTGGGATCCTCCTGTCTCAGCCTCTCAAGTACTGGGATTACAAGTGTGCACCACCACGTCCAGATGATTATTAAATGTTAATGGGAAAACAATCATACAAAACATTTTATTACAACAGATTGTTAAGAAACTCTCAATACAGAAGGCATGTTTGACACAGGACATCTGAGTAGTGAATCAAGAGTCACCACAAAGAAAGATCATTTGGGAGGAGAAAGGGAGAAGTGGAAGGTTAGAGAAGATACTGAGGTATGAAATTGACCAAATTATGTTCTGTACCTGTACAAATATATCACAATGAATCCCATATTTATGAATATTTATAAGGTACCAATAAAAAAACCAACCAATATATAAAAATAAAGATTATTATTAACCTTAGGATGAGGGAATTTTCAGCCAGGAAAATAAAAATATTTTAAGCAAAGTGTTCCTTCTGATAAAAACTCCCACATTCTGAAAAATAATACAATACGTACTGATGGAAATAAGCAACAACATGAATATCAAAAAGGTAGAATAAAAGTGGATCAGTGGCTTCAGATTCAGGAAGACTTACCAATTAAGAGAAGTGGGAAAAAGAATTAGTAGACAGGCAGACCTATCAATTGAAGAGAAGGGGGAAAAATAATTAGTAGGCAGATTAGATGCACAGTCAGGGTTTGTCTCTAATATTTGGCTTATATATTTGGATAATATTTATATATTTGGCTAATATATTATATATATATTTGACTATATATATGTACATATATATACACATTTGGCTATTTATAAAAATAAATTTGGTTTAAATTTATATATTTGGCTAATACTTCTCAATTAACTAAGTTGCATCTACTGGGCTATATTTTTATTATTAAAACTAAATTTAGACAGACCTTATTGAGGATATACTTTTTATATCATCATTCCTTACCAGTGGGTCAAATATGGTGATATGTCAGAATTGGGAGCATGAGTCTGAGATAAAAATTTGCATTCAAAGTCTAGAACCATTATTTCACAGCTTAAGTGCAACTGTAAAACATACCATCTGCTCAGTCTGCAGCATGTGTTTCAATGCATCATGTAAGAGACATGAGAATGTAATGTAAGCCGCTATCCCATGCATGCTGGAGAGAAGAGGGAGGGTAATCACAGGAACAATGGTGTATGGAGAGAGTTTACACGAGAACAAGTCATGGAGTGTGATATAAGCCAGGTTACTTTTTCTAAGGACCCTGACAAAATAATATGTGAATGTTGTTCAGACTTTCTGTATCCCAAATGCTAGAGTTAAATTTGCTCTTGGCATTTAAAAATACACATACTATCCTCAGGATAGAAAGTTGTCAGTGTTCAAGTTAGAGCTAGACAGTTCATATTTGCAAGTTCCAATGAACATATACCAGATTTAGTCACACTTAAAAATCTAGTTTCAATTTTTGACATAATATTCTATATTTTATCTTATTAATATTTATCTAAGAGACACAGTGCACTCTGAAATTAGAATGACTCTAGTTTTATTTTTTTTTCTCTATCGGCTTTATTCTTAAGAAACACAAAAAAGAAATAATACCTTTCACTGGTTACAATGAACCATTCTTTCATTCCTTCAGCCAATATTAATTGAGCATCTAACATGTGCCAGCCACTATGAAACACAAGAAATAAAGCAAAATTGTACAAAGTTCTCCCTGTAGTGGAATTTACTTTATACTATGATTAGGGAAAAGGATGCTATTGTGTTTGTATTGGGCAGGGAGAGTACTGGGGATAGGACCAAGAGTTCTTCTACCTCTGACCTATACTCCATCCCTTTTTATTTTTATTTTGAAACAGTCTCACTAAGTTACCAAATGCTGGCCTCAAACCTGTGGTCCTCCTATCTCATAGGTATATTCTACTGTGGCTAGCCAAAAAGGGCATTCTTAACAATATATCATACACCAAGTAATGATCCCTACTGAGAAGTGAAATCAGAGAATATAGCATGATGAGGTAGGAAGTACTATTTTTAGATAGGATAATTTTGAAAGACCCTTCTGATATGATGATAATCTAGTAGAAACCTGGATAAAGTGAGAGACTGGCTAATGAAAAAGAGTTCTGGACAGAGAGAACATTTCAAAATGTTTATTGATCTGCATCCCATTGATTGCAAATGGCTGGGTGAAGGCAGTGAGAAAATTTCACAGACTGAGGGCTATGGCATTTCCACAGAATACAGAATTCTCTTCCAGCTTAGATGTATCAGGGAAAGTCTTGGATCTCTGAAAAATCACTTGTTAATGTCATGACCTATCTGTTTTGCATGTAAGGCTTAGGACAAGCACCTGTTACTTAATAGGTACTCAAACAACCTTTATTGAATGAATGAATGAATGAATGAGCAAATGAATAAATGAATGTATCAAAGAAATGGGACCATATGAGTGATGAGGAGATAATAAATGGTACCTGGTAAGAAAATACGATGTGCATGTATGTCATGTGAAACAAGAATGCGAGAATAAAAGTATTAAAAAATAATGGTAAAAGACAATGGCAGGTAGAATTGATGTTCTATGTGTGGGAGGCAGAGAGATAAAGAAAAATTATTTTGGCATACAATGGCATCCATAATCTGGTCATTATATATTAATAGTAATTTGAGAAAACAGTGAGGATCAAAATGGATAGCATATCTAGAATTCAATTTAGTATTGTTATGGGCATAAGAACACAGTAATACTTGAAAGAGAATATTATAAATTAAAAAGTCAAGTATCTTTTTCTTATTTTTCAAATAAAGGTATAACACCATGCTGTGTACTTATTGTATTTTGTTAACCAGATATACCCTCTTGTATCCATTTAACTTGATTTAAAAGCAGAAACAAAAATGAAGACTCAAAAATGAAGACTTGCATTGTCTTAATCTACTTTCTACTAATTCCTGACAAAAACTCACTTTTTAAATGACACATTCTAATTCAAGCCAGAAATATTAAACTTTATAGTATATATTAATGAGTGCAGACTTTTATCAAAGGTGAAATTTAACTTTCATTAAATTTATGTTTATGTTTTAGCTTATAATGTACATATAAACCATTACAAAATTCATTTTCTTACTTAAGTGTCATTGTATATACTTTCAATAAAAATAAGTAAAAGCAAACTGTAGTATTTTAGTATTGATTTTACCAAATCAATTTTATTTAAAATATAATCATATAAAATAATTGAATATCTTTGATGACAGCTACTATAAAGTTTGAAATTAGACGTTCATATTATATTGGCAAAATAACATAAAGATTATAATATGCATGTGTCTTCAGAGTCTGAAAATGTTACCAGCTGTCTCTCAGAATATATTTGAAAAGCTCAATGTGGTTACAGTATTTTAATTTATGTTTCTTAAACACTAAAGATTAATATTAAAATGAAATATGAGCTATAAAGAATGTTTCTTAGAGTTGGGAAAACATCACTGTCCAAATGTGAGATAATAGTTGGATTTGGTTCGGAAAACACAGTGGGTAAGTCCGTATTTTTAAAATTCTCTGGTCACTGTTGTATAACTAAATACTTGGGCATTCTGGCTGATTTCATTTCTGCCTTGCAAATAAGGGCACTACTGGGAATTGTAACATTTCTGGTACTTTGGGGAAATTTCAAGAAACTTCTTTTCCATATTTTAACTGAAAACAGAAGATAAAGACTGTCATCAGAATGTCATACTATATTGGAAATATCTATTGTTCCAGATGCAGACAAGACAAACTGATCCTGGGATTAAAGACACTTAAACTCTTTAGCAGACTATGCTCTTTCACTTCATGTTATAAATTATTTTATAATTATTTTATATATAAATCATTTATATATATAAATTATTTTATATATAAATCCCAGCATCCAACAGCATTAAAATGAACATTGCAAGTGCTACACTATTTTTGGCGAGGTCATCAGAGATTAAGAACTTTGAATAAATACATGGATAA
This sequence comes from Graphiurus murinus, assembly GCA_004027655.1. Taxonomy (NCBI): domain Eukaryota; kingdom Metazoa; phylum Chordata; class Mammalia; order Rodentia; family Gliridae; genus Graphiurus; species Graphiurus murinus. Next base: position 30,075 of record PVLC010011052.1, read on the forward strand.
ATATAATATCATGTTATTCGTGAAATATGTCTTTTTAATGCAAAATATTTATAAGTAATCTTAAGAAGAAAAATTGTTATAATCAGAAATTTTGATTGTTTCTAAAGACTGCTTTAGAATATGGTTGTAAAATGATTTACATCAATCTTTTTAAGGAAGAAGAATCCAGCATATCAATTTCTCAAAGTAAAACAAACACTAAAAAACAAAACAAAACAAAAAAAACTTAAAAAATGTAGTTTAATCAGTGTTTTAGAACTCAAGATTTTACTTGTTTGAGTCATTCCAAATGTAACATATAACAGATACTATTTTTTATGGAAAATACAAAAACATGATACCAATTTCAAAAACTTATAATAAAGAAAGAAATGATAAAACATAGTCCCAAAACTGTAACTCACTACAGAGCTAAAACACTGAGTTAAAAAGCTTTTCTTTAAAAAACAACTTGGTACATGACATTCTTATACAGTCTGCACTTAAAATAAATTATATGCAAAGGAGAAGTATTTTCTAAACATAAAAGAATAACATCTCTCAATTTAATTTGCCCTCCAATAACACTATTGCCTGAGTAAAAGTCATTGGTTTTGGTAATTTGAAATAAAAATGTTCAAGAGCTCTGAGCATTGCTTAAATCAGACTTGAGAAATGTACCTGAAGATTTCATTTTTTATTTTTTATTTGAACAAAATGACACTGTGAAAAATAATGGCACATATCTGAATATAATTGAAAAAAGGTATTATTTTTCTCTGGGTGTACTGAATTTTATCATTATATTTCTTTTATTGGGTATTAAAAAGAATGATTGAGAAATAATATATAAATGCTTGTGGTCAGAGAAAAGATGTCAAAATGTCACAGGCACTGAAAAGATAATGACAGAGGGTAGAAAAAATGAGTGGAATCTCAGTTTTGCTGCTTTACTTAAAGACTGAAATCCTGAAAGTTTCTTTTGAACATGAATCTGCCTATTAGGGTTTTGAAAGCATTTGACATTTTCTATGACTTGAAGTACATCAACATTTAAACAATATTTTCCTCCAAAGAAATTGCATTTATAATTCTTCTCTGTAAAATAATAGCTTCATAGATGACCAAAACATATTGCCACTAAACTTAATACTTTCAACATATAAAAACAAATTCTGTGATGAGAAGAAAGTAGAGAGAATTAATGTTGAAAATCCACTATTAGTATTTGTAAGAATGCTAAGTGTATCATATTTTTTAAATATAGAATGATGCTCTCTAAATTTTAGCATTGAAACAAAAGGGGCTTGAAGATCAACTACATTATATAAGATGCTAAAAGTTATTTGAGAGATTATATCATGAACAGCAAGAGGTAATTCACCTTGAAAAACATCTTGGTAGTAGCACATCTGATTTCTGGTAGTCATTTATAATATCAACAAAAGAAAAAAAAAATCCTGCATGTCTTTACCAAATATATGTATGTAACTGTTCACTCAATGATTTCCATTAGTTAACTTGTTTTCATGTCCAGAATTTGAAGACTTGACTTTTAAAAATTTTTATAAGATTTAATAAGCTTTATGAGAAATGTTTCTATATATTAAGAAATATATAAACCTACCTTCTTTAAATTATTGGAGTTCAGAAATTAAAGTGAAATATCTACAATACCTTGTTTTGTGTAAAAATTATTTTCATATCAATTAATTTCCTGGTACAGGCAGTAGAGCAGAAAACATTTTAGCTGTGTTTCAGAACAAAGAAGCCAAATACTTGCTTACTCATGTGTACATGCTTACTTTTATTCTTTTATTTATTGATCAGTTTAAACCTACTTTATTAGCATCAGTACCATATATCAGAACCTATCATGTGTTCTAGGAATACAGAAAAAATTAGTCAAAGTTTTGATCCAAAAGAAGTGGTGCTCTAGAGTTGTTAGAAATATTTTTATGATAGCTGGGCGTGGTGATGCATGCTTGTAATCCCAGGACTTGGGAGGCTGAGACTGGAGGATCCGGGTTCGTGGCCAGCCTCAGCTACTTAGTGAGGCCCTTCATAACTTAATGAGACCCTGTTTCAAAATAAAGAATAAAAAATAGGGCTGAGGGTGTAGCTCAGAGGTAGAATCCCCCTGGGTTTAATCCCAAATACCATAAAAAAGAAATATTTTATGATTGTTTTTATAGTACTTTATATTTGTTTGTGCTTGGTACTGGGGCTCAAGCCTAGGATATTCTACCAACGAGCTACACCTTAGCCCTATTTTACTTTGACACAAGGTCTCCCTAAGTTACTGAGAGTCTCCCTAAGTTGCTAAGGCTGACCTTGAACCTGGGAACCTCCTGTCTCAGGCTTTCAAGTGCTGGAATTATAGCTGTGCATCACTGCCACAGCTTCCTCACAGTACTTTAAAAGCCAGGAGAACTCATGAGAGTTTGTTTGACTCTAGGCTTTCTTTCAGGCAACAAGGTATGTAAACCAAAGGTTGCCCTCCCATGGTAGTATTTATAACTACCAACTCTAACTCATGATACTCTACAGAGCCCAAAGGTGACAATTATTTCTGACTTACTTAATAACCAGAAATCTGAAATTATGACAAAACCAGAAATCTGTGTATGTTTTTCTGAACTGACTCATAGAATCCCTCATGGAAGATAATATGATACCTGTAATCTTATTTCTTACTTCTAAAAAAATTGCATTAATCTTTGTTTTACATTTTACCTTTCATTATAACACAAGGCTTTTGGAGTGACATTATAGAAAGCTTGAGTGATGAAACAGATTATGTAATATATGTAGAAAAATGAAAAAAAATTTCCAAATATATCAATAAATGCTGAAAGTGAATGACCATAATTGCAGGAGATCCATTAATAATTTAATATATAGGAAAACCAGGTTTCATCCGGATATTATTTTCTGGATAGAACATATAATATTTCAAATTGAGCCCTGGGGAAAAAAAATTAACGAACTATACAAAACAAAATCTATAAACCCAAAGCCATTATTTAATGGCATACATATGTAAGAAAGTGTTGTCAGCAAGAGCACCAAGTACAGAAGTCTCTGTCAGAGAAGTGTGTGCCAAACAAGACAATTTAAATTCAGCCAGTCAGCAAATAGGAGTATCTGTCACTTTGTAAGGGATATTTTGCTTTCCTCAGACAAATAATGTTCTTCTTCTGTTATAAATGACATTGCTTAGCTTGACATATCAAGGAGTTTAAACAAGGCACTTAAAAGAAGAATAATTTTTTTGATTAACTTGAAGGAATAGAAACAAGGTATGATAGATAAGAAAAAAGGCAACTCCCATTTAGAACTAGTCATTTATATAAACAGCAGATTGATAAACATAGGAAACTTTCTGAGGGTCAGATGGAGAAGTGTGGCATGTAGTCATCTTACTGTATTAGCCTTACCTACTGCAAGGCCAAACGTAGCCATTTGTGGGGAAATAATAGTAAAAAAGTAGAAATTGAAATGGAGCAAAACTGGCATATTAAATAATCTAATAAAATACATTGGTAAAATTATCACAGATTTTAGAAACAGAAAAGGATTGTGAGAATTCACTTTATTCTTTTTTAATATTAATAACATTAATAGTTAACATTTATTATTTGCTATATCCCAAACACTATGCTTAATATTTTTATGTAATATTCCACAAAAGTCATATAATATAGGCATTACATTTATTCTCATCTTAACAGTAAAAAATCTAATGCTTATAAAGGTTTTCAATTGCCAATATATAGCCTTAACATGATTGTAGGCATGTCATTTTTAATCATCTTGGTGGCGAACATAACCTCAAACTTTTGGGACAACTCTGTCCTTTATCACTATCATTATCACTACAAAGCTAATGTGTGAAATTTTAGTTGTCTTTTCCTAAATCTTAATCTTTTAGCTTGATAAAAGTTTTCAATTAAAGTTTTCTTCTCATATTTCAATAAATATTGAACTATTCACATTTTGGAGATACTATGAAGGCCTTGACTTTCCATGAGGAAGCTCATGGTGATGCTGTCCATCAGTGGACATTATTTATTGAGAAATTATAATGAAATTCCATTGGAATTATGCATTATACTCACATTAACATCAAATAAGCACATTGTGATTAGTTTAACCATAGTGAATGTCAAAGAAATTATTAGTGATTATCTACTCATTGTAAAGGATGACTAATAATTATTGCTATTTCACACAAAAACATACATTTTAAGCAGTTATCATCATGCATTCATTTTGTACCATTATATTGCTGATCAAGATGAGTTCACTTGGCAATCACACAACCAGAATATATAAGACTAAGAGTTTGTGGTCTCAGGATTGAGTAAAGAACAGTTTAGTATGTTTGTACAATTTTATTTAAATATTCAAAAATGGAATTGGCTAGGCTGCAGTTTTTAATTATTTCAGCCACCTATGAATCATGAAAGGCAACAAGTGAAACAGGGAAACCATTTAAGAGATAAAGTCCTAGGGTTTATAGGGTTTACCATCCATCACAAAGAACATATCCATGAGCCCTCAACATGAGTGAAATGCAGCCGTTCCATTTTGCTTTCCTCAAATTATTATTGACAAAGGAGCTACTCTGTGAATTTGCTGAGCAGCATGATTTTCTCAGCAGTGTTTATTTCTCAAGGTGACATGATATTTAGTATTTCAATTGAAAACTCTGATATTTTTAAGCCAGGAATATTTCTAAGAGAATTTCGTACTCACTGAAATGGTCTATGTGGTCTAACCCTAACAATAATCTTAACCCATATTCCATTCATGAGAAGGGCCACATTTAAAAGTAGGATGAAAGAAAAAAGGAAAAATGTGAAAGTATATTCTGTCACTTGGGAACTTTAGTAGTTTTTGTGACATGAAAAAACTTATATGATGATAATGAAGATCATTGTTAAATTTTTTTGTCTCTTATGTTATTATCATGTTATATAGCTAAGAACTTTAACAATCACATTTTGTCCAAGAATTTATATTCTTTTTTTTGCTTTTTTAATATTTCCAAATTTATTATTTTTATTGGTGCATTGTAATCATACATCTTTGTTAAATATAAGCTGGTAGAGGCATATATATATATACACATTTTTCATTTAACCCTTCCCCAATTTCCACCCTACTCCCTTCTCCTCCCTCCTTCTCAAGTTCAGTTTATGATTGACTTTGATATGATTGTGAAAGTACATCATGTGCATTAGGGTGTTTCCCTCCCCTCCCCTAATCACCTTCATTTAAGTCACCTTCTTTGCTCACCTAAGGATTCTCCTTCTTCTATTAGAGTCCCTCTTATGTCCCACTTTCTCCCTAGCTTCGGAATATTAGGGAGAGCATATGATTTTTTACTTTTTGTGATCGACTAATCTCCCTTAGCATAATATTTTCCAGATCTATCCATTTCCCTGCAAATGACATGATTTTGTTCTACTTTATGACTGAGTAAAATTTCATCATGTACATATCTCATAGTTTTGTAATCCATTCATCTGTAGATGGACATCATGGCTGGTTCCATAGTTTGGCAACTGTGAATTGTGCGGCTATAAACATAGCTATGCATGCATCAGTCTGATAGTTTAGTTTCCATTCTTTTGGGTAGATACCCAGAAATGGTATTGCTGGATCATATGGTAGGTTCATTCCCGTTCATCTGAGGATCCTCCATACTGTTTTCCAAAGTGGTTGCACTAATCTGCAATCCCACCAAAAATGTATTAGGGTTCCAATTTCTCCACACCCTCACCAACATTTGTTGTTGTTTGCGTTTTTGATGATTGCATTCTAATTGGAGTTAAGTGAAATTTCAAGGTAGTTTTGATTTGCATATCTCTGATCGCTAATGATGTTGAACATTTCCTGTAATATTTATTGGCTATTTGTATTTCTTCTTTTATGAAGTTTCTATTTAGATCCTTTACCCATTTTTTTATTGGGTTATTTGTTTTCTTAGCTGTGAGTTTCTTGAGTCCTCTGCATATTCTAGATATTAGTCCTCTATTGGAGAAATAGCTGGCAAAAATTTTCTCCCACTCTGTGGGCACTCTGTTGAGGTTCTTGGTAGTTTCCTTTGCTGCACAGAAGCCCTTCATTTTAATGTAATCTCATGTATTGATCTTTCTTTGAGTTGCTTTATAGAAGAGCTAATCCCAATACTCCACAAACTATTCCTTGAAACAGAAGGAAACAGGACTCTCTAAAACACATTATCTGAAGCTAACTTCACATTAATACCAAAGCCAAATAAAGACAACTCAAGAAAAGAAAACTATAGGCCTATATCGCTGTTGAACTTAGACGCAAAACTGCTAAACAAAATACTAGCAATGTGCATTCAAAACCATATCAAGAGCCGGGCGTGGTGGCGCATGCTTGTAATCCCAGCATTCGGGAGGCTGAGACCGGAGGATCTGGGTTCGCGGCCAGCCTCAGCTACCTAGTGAGGCACTCCGCAACTTAGTGAGACTCGGTTTCAAAATAAAGAATAAAAAATAGGACTGGGGGTGTAGCTCGGAGGTAGAATGGCCCTGAGTTCAATCCCCACTACCGCAAAAAAAAAAAAAAAAAAAAAAAACATATCAAGAAAATTATACACCATGACCAAGTCGGGTTCATCCCAGGGATGCAAGGCTGGTTCAACATGCAGAAAACAATCCATGTAATTCACCACATAAACAGAATCAAAGACAAAAATCACTTGATTACTTCAACAGATGCTGAAGAAGCATTTGATAAAATCCAGCACCCATTCTTGCTAAAAGCAATACAGAGAATTGGAATAGAAGGCACATACCTCAAAATCATAAAGGCAATATACAATAGGCCCACAGCCAACATCATATTAAATGGGGAAAAAGTGCAAGAGTTTCCAATAAAAACAGGAACAAGACAAGGATGTCCATTATCACCACTTCTGTTCAATATAGTACCTTAGACTCTCGCCAGAGCAATAAGGCAAGAGAAGGAAATCAAAAGTGTAAAAATAGGAAAAGAAGGACTAAAACTATCCCTGTTTGCAGATTACATAATACTACACTTAGAAGACCCAACAAAGTCAAACAAAAAGCTGTTTGAATTGATCAACAAATTCAATAAAGTGTCTGGATACAAAATCAATATTAAAAAATCAGAAGCTTTCTTGTATGCCAACCTTAAATCTGCTCAAAAAGAAATCCAGAAAACAATTCCACTCACAATAGCACCTCCCCAAAATAAAATACTTAGGAATCAATCTAACCAAGGAGGTAAAAGACATCTATAAGGAAAACTATAAAAAAGTTGAAAAAAGAAATTGATGAAGACCTTCGAAGATGGAAAGATCTTCCATGCTCTTGGATAGGCAGAATAAATATAATCAAAATGGCCATCATCCCAAAAGTGATCTATAGATTCAATGCGATACCCATGGAATTACCAAGGTCACTCCTCACAGACATAGAAACATCAGTCCTTAAACTCATTTGGAACAACAGAAAGCCCATAATAGCCAAAGTAGTTTTTAGCAACAATAACCAAACAGAAGGAATCACAATACCTGACTTCAAACTATACTACAAAGCCACAGTAATAAAAACACCATGGTATTGGCACAAAAACAGAAACATACACCAGTGGAGCAGACAGTCAATTGATTTTTGACAAAGGAGTCAAAAACATATACTGGAAGAAAATAGCCTCTTCAACAAATAGTTTTGGCAAAATTGGTTATCCATATGTAGGAAAATGGAAATAAACCCCACTTTCTCACCTTGCACAAGAGTCAATTCAAGATGGATCAAAGACCTGGAAATCAGGCCAGAGACCTTGCAGCTACTTCAAGAGGGCATAGGTCCAACACTTCAACACATAGGCACGGGTAAAAAGTTTCTCAACAAGAATTTATATTCTTATTACTTAAAATATGCCTTAAATTTTAATTCTATTTTGAATGTACTACACCAATATATTTCTGCTTGAAATATGAGAAAATATTACTTTTTAACTTTGCTGTAGTTCTCAACTTCATTTTTATTTATTCATAAAAAATAATATTCTTTGTAAACTTATGATGAAAGTGTCTTTCAAGACACAAGGTATATTGAGAATTACCAGAACCATTTTGTGTTTCTTTTACATAATTTTATGCTGTCTAGCTTAGTATGGACTTAACCTAAGTATTGTCATCTTTAGTATTCAAATACAAATTTCCAAGAATTTAAATATAAATGATAAAAAATTAAAAACAGCAGTTCTAGAGAAATTTCAAGTTAATTAGTACCAAGTAAGATGAAGTTTTCATTGAGCATAATCATTAAGTTGTAGGCAATAATAACAATGACCTCACTGGGCTGCTGTAAGGAATTACATCTAATTCATCATATAAAATTCATAACCTATTGCAAGTGAAATAGAACATACTCAATTACATCAATTGTGATGACAACAAAAGTGCAATAGGTGAAAATGAGAATTCTTCTAAATGGAAATAGACATTGTTCTGATAGATGTTGCTTATTGTTAGTTTTCTTTAAAACAACTTTGCTATGAATTTACAACTACTTAATATGTGTCCTCAGGGTGATTCCAATAATTTTGTGGGGAGCTGCCAAAACTTATTGTTCTGTTAATCATTGCTAATAAGAACAGAGAATTTTTCTAGATGTCCCAGGAAAATTATACTAATTAGAAATGTCTGAATTTGTGCATCTCCTTAGAGATTAATTTATTCATCATAATCAGTTAATCACTTTTCTTTACATAATTAGATAGCTTCTGGTGAGAGGAAGACCCTTTAGTTCTCTCAGAACATAGAAGACTATTTTAGCTGACACTAGTGAAACTGGAAAGTCAGCTCAAGACCTTTTTAGCATGTAGTATCCATAACTGCATACTGATTAGTGCTAATACCATTGTTATCCCAAATAAGAGCAGGCTTCAAGAAATATCTAGTAAATTGATGCTGAAATAGTTCTATGTACTTATTGATGGGTAATAATTTAGTAACTAACATTAATAGAGATACTCTTTATAAGTAGCATCACTCTTTACTATTTCTTATGCAGTCTAACAGGCTATATACCTCAAAATTATCTCTGAATGAGACACTATTACCAGTGTACTTTTCTTGTTCTGCCATATAGAAGGAAGGGAATATGAGTATCGGGCGCCCCAGGCTGAACCCTCAGCCATGAGGCCCCAATAAAGACGCTGCCTGAATGTTGCTGGTTCGAACCTCTCTTTATTATATCTCTCTCTTTCTGGGATCAAGGGCACTGCACAAGCAATAACAAACACAGTACAGAAGTCGTCTTTCCAAATAGTGCCTTTCCAACAGACTTCCAATAACCCCTCTCTCTAGCAATTCATCTTCCACTAGCAACCCACAACTTTTCCTCCCAGAACTTCCCCAGCAACCCACTCCAGCTTTTCCCCAACAGCAACTCTTTCCCCAGCAACAACAACCGCAACAACAACTCTTCGGCAAGAGGCGGAGGCTCTTAAAGCCGCGCAGGGCCTAAGCCACGAGGCGTCTCATACAGCTCTCACCTGGGCCGGCCACGAGTCGGGCGTGCTGGTGCATGCGCTCTGGCGTGGGGCAGCCCCAGAATGTTTTCCACCTGCAGCTGCTTCTGGGCATTCTGCCAGGCGCCATCTAGAGGCGAGGTCCAGCTGACCAGACTAGGCCCCCGACAATGAGAAACATACATTTAAAGATTAATAAATTCACTCGTTAAGACAATATACAAAGACTAAGAATATGGAGGTATAATGCAGCTCACTTAACAAATAATCATTATTTTAATAGAATATACATTATTTGTGTTTGGGAGGGGTCAGTGTCATTTAGTCCCAAACTTCTTTTAGAAGTTAACTAAATTAATAGAAAAATTTTCTCTCAGAACCTTATTAAAAGGATCACTAAAATATGTACTATAGGGGAAAAAAAAAGCAAATTGAATGCAAAAGCATACACTGAAAAGCTAAAATAAAGACATATTTAAAGGCATTGATAAAAATTTAGGTATATTTAGATATGTATCTAATATATAAAACATGGTAATTTTGGCTAATGTAAGATACAAATGTGACATGCCACTAAATTATTGGAAGAGAATAATATGTAAATTTAGCAAGTCAGGAGATATCATTTTTTAAAGCATTTTCAACTCATTTCACAATTTAGGAGTAGCACAGAATCACAGAAAATAATTGATATCACAGCAAAAATTCTCTAATTTTCTTTATTCATATAGATGTATTATACCCTGACATTTTCCCATAAATTTTCATCAAATATTAGTAAACATTTAATATTTATTAATGACATTAATATTAGTAAGATACAAGTAAAACTATATATTTATTAGCATTTTCATTCACTGATATAATACATATATAAATTCAAAAAGATTTTTTAAAAATCTAAAATATACTACACTCTTTATTTTTAACTTTTTTTTTATTGGCGCACTGTAACCATATATCATGATGAAGTTCAGAATGATTCATACATGCACACAGCACGCACTAAACCTCCCCCTAGCTTCCACCCTGATTCCTCCTCCTCATTGTGAACAATATTGAGATTGGTATTGATACTTTTGCCTATGCACATCATGTCTGTTGAAGTATTTTCTTCATCAAATATCTCTCTCTCCCCCCTTGCCTTCCTTCTTTAGGCCCCCTTCATCACTCCACTAGGGGTTCTCCTCCTTGTCTAGAGTCCCTTTTGTATCCCAATATCATTTTTATATATTTTCACAAATCTGTAGAGATACCATGTAAATATCTATTACTTTATATCAATCTAATTGTATCTGACCTGTTTCTTGTCAGTCAGATAGGAGTCTAGGAAAATTTAATTATAGGCTAAATATCATCTACACACAGAGACACATGCTTAAAGGTTTTGGTTAAGGCAAGAAAATGAGAGAGAAATAAAAGGTAAGCTGCAAATAAACTATGCAAAAACTGTAATGCAGTGTTTGTGCTTTATCTGTAAATAATGGTTATCCATTGAATTTGTTATGTGAGAACTGTCATGATCTTTTTTTTTTTTTTTTTTTTTTTTAACAAAGAGCAATTTGATAAGTGATGGGTTGAGTCTGGAAGAATATGTAGAGGGACTTTGCTTCCCCTTCTACCCCAGTGAGTGATTTGATCTTCCATAAGCTTTTTGAAACAAGAAATATGGTAGAAGTTGGCTCTTCCCTCTCATTTAATTTATAATTGAATGTTCTTTCTTAACTTTGCTCTGAAATCTAAATCTCTATAATTGCTCTAGTAGATGATGATTGCTCACATCTCACAAGCTGAAGATGGGTTTACCACCAATGGATGTTCCGGTGGAGGAAGCTAAAGTTCCCAGCGAGGAGAAAGGGTTGATCAAAAATCCCTTCTGCCTTGTGAAAGTGATTGTGTTGCAGATGACTCCTCCTCTGATGCACATTTCTTATGCAGAAGAAAGAACAACTTAAAACAAAGATTCTAAGACTCGAAATCTTTTACTGTGGTGTTAAGTAATTTTTGGCAGACTTGAATTTGAGCTCAATCAGAATATCACTCATTAAAGTTTAATTTGTTGCATTTGCTGAATAGGCCTTGGACTCAAAGACACTATTGGTGGGGTGGGGAATGGAGGCAATGTCACCTGCTCTTCACGTTAGGCCAAGGTCTTCTGAGGTTACTCTCTAGGCATGTTTCAGGAAATGAGAAGATGACTTGAGCTGGGATATCAGAATGTCACCTTCCAGAGTCCTAAAGTGAATCTCAGATTGTGTTAAAAATAATGGAGAATTTTGCATCACTTTTCTACTAAAAATGAACTAATAACTATGTAATCTCTGGAGTTGTTGGCATCCATGATGTTACCCTACAGAGGCAAGAGGAAATATCCAAAAGAAGAAAAAAAAAAGATCTGGCTTTAGAATGTCATATTGAAACTGTCTCCAGCTGCTCCTGCTCTAATGCCTCAACTCCCCAAGATTTTTCTACTCTGTAAGTCAAGCAAGCCTCCACTGCTTGTGTTTTCTGTTTGTTCAAATATTTTAGGTAAATTTCAATTTAGAGTTCTCATGAATGGTTACCTTTTCACAATTAGTGTTTAACTTGCTTTTCAGATACCTTTACTACTAAGTCATTCTTTAAAGATTTTATTCCCTTCATTTTCCCTCCCTTGCCTTCCTTCCTCTTTACTTCCTTCCCCTTTCTCTTCCCTCCCTTCCTAAACCTTTCTTTCACTTATTCCTCCATTGATTCACCTGCTAATCCATCCTATTTATTTTCCAGCTTATATCATGATGATGGTGTTCCAAGCACTGTGGCAGTTACAAAGATGTCTGGACCATAAGTTAAGTCCAGCTCATTATATAGGGGAGGGAGGAAAGCATGTGTGTTATCCCACTCTACAAATATAAGTAGGTCCAGAAAGAAAAACATTCAAGATAGAAGAAATAAAATAAATCGGATATAAAGCAACATTGATATGGATTGTAAGAATCATGTATGATTTTTAAATGTAGAAAGTTGTGAGGAAAGGCATTTCAGACAGACAGCAGTATAAAAGAAGCCATGGAGCACACACACACACACACACAAAAGTGGAATCTGTTTGAAGAAAAACAAATATTTCACTTTGGCTGCCCACTTTGGCTAGAATTTTATGTCAAGTTAAAGTCTGTATTATACTACACCTAGAAAAAGGCAAAAGGTTTATTATTCCCCCCTCTAGCAACTGCCCATGAATAAAGTTTTAAGTGAAAAGGGAAAAAAAATCAATCTACTGCTTAAAAGACCTTGGCCTCAGAAAAAAGTATACAGTGTGGGCAGATTATCATTCTTTTATCCCACAAATAACAAATTTTGGAAGTAAGAGGCTGATTTTGAGCTTTCACAATTGTGGTTGACTAACTCCTCTATCAGATAAGTCTGCTTTACACTTTCAGAAACCTCTGGCTTCAGTTCATAAGGAATTACATGAAGTAACCACTGTATAATCATGATGGCCACAGGGAGAGTTAGGCAGTTTGGAAGTAATTTAACATTAACCCACAGAACTTAACCTAATGTGGGACTTTACAAAAGCTGTTAATTTGGAGAGTTTCATTGAATTCTCCCTTTCCCTTTATCGACATATAAAAAATGTAACATGTTCAATGTCCAAGACACACTTCTCTAAGGAAAGTGGTACTTTCTATGCAATGGAGCCATCTGCAAGTGGTGATACTCAGGAGGCCAGAGGATATGCTGTCAGTCTGTAGGGCTTAAAAACCATAGAAGCATTGGCTGTCTGTGTGAGGTGCAACCTTAAATGTCACCTGTGGCATATGTGTGAATCCATTCAGTAGCTCTGCTGCTCAGTATAATTGCCACAAGCTGCAAATTTAAAATTAAATTCATATTAATTAAAATGAAACATTAGTTCTTTGATCACATTACTCACACTTCAGGGGCTCAGCAACTACATGTTGCTGGTTACTTCTTATAAGAAGCATGGATATGGAGTGCCTCCATCATGGCAGGTTTTTTATTTGATAGCATTTTCCCAAAACATCCCAATAAAGGCTTTGAAAAAATACTCTTGTAACATGGAATTCCACATTCACTTTGAAGATAATGCCTCCACTTTGGGAGTGATTAAGTCATTTAATTTGGAAAAATAAATCTGTCTTGGTGATGCTTGTTACCCTCCAGTCCTAACTTGGTTCCCCAGAGACATATGTACTAAAACTATCTTTCAGTTGTCAACACTTCAGAATACCAAACTTAAAGTCCTTTTACAATATTCATAGATCTTCAACCTCTTATATGTCTACCATGTGAAACTTCTACTATAGACACCAAATGCAAAAGAAGCAGCATAAATAAATAATTCCTGAAAATATTAGAATAAAAACTTAATGGAAACTTAGAAAAAATTTTCATGATTTTAGCACCATAAATTACACATTGGCAACAAAAAGTATTTTTGGACATGTGCCTTTTAAAAAATGATAGGTTATAACTATAAAAATATAGGCTATAGTAAATTGAAATATGATTATGGCTGTTTGTTAAACAAATTTAAAACATTGACAAGCTAGCACACATTTTGTTTTAAGTGCTTGGCATAATGACCACTACATAATGGACACTCAACAAATGTTGAATGAATTGAATTACCATAGTAATAAAGTGATATAAATGGTTGAATGATTATCATTTTGTCTACACTTGGCATGCCTGACAATCAAGACCTTAGAGTTCAAATTCAAATTCATATTCTAATTACAGTTAGAGATATTTAGTGAGTACAAACCCTGAAAGACTAAAAAAGTGTATTAAAGAATGTACTTAAAAATAGTCGCTTCACCAACCAGATTCTGTCAACCCTATGAATTGCTAAATCCACAATTCAGTGGCCTACTTTGCACACTTTCCTTTAACTCTTAATGAATCTTGAAAATCCTTGTTTCATAAGAAGTAATTTTACTCTTGGGCTTATTTTCAGATATTTTAAAATTAAAATAAACTCTATAGTATACTTCAAAACACATAAATGCAAGTTAGGAGCTATTGTATAGCTCAATTAAAAACAATAAAACAATGATAAATTTACACTATAATATTAAGCAAATTTTTATTAAATTATTTATATCTCAACTTATTCATCTAATTTTCCCCTAGGAAAAAATGGCTGAAAAACTGTATAATTTACAGCTCAATTATGAACAGAATGTATATAATATACAACTTAACTAAGAAAACATTTATAGCCCTTCTACATTGTAGTTTTTCTGCAGCATTGCAGAACAAAGAAACACATTTTTTTGTGTGTGTGTTTAGTATATGCACCATCTTTGATGGTATGGAGAATTGATTTTGATATGCTGATTGTGTAAATATTGTGTGGCTAGAAAACACTGAGATTTGGAAATAAATCTAACAGTTTTACCACAGTTGGTATCATTCAAAAATTAGTTATTGGATATGATGCCAAAAATTGTAGATAATTAAAGCAAAAATAGACAGGTAGAAGTACATCAAACTAGTTCAGGAATATTTCTGAAAATGAAAGAAACAATCACTGAAATGAAAAGGTATCTTTGGGATAGGAGATAATATTTTCAAATAATATATAGGGACTCATTTCTAAAATATCTAGGTAAATCTTACAACTCAGCAAACAAAACAAAACAAAAACCTGCCCAATCAATAGTAGGCAAAGGTCTATACAAGACATTTATTAAAAGAAAACATATAAATCATCAAAGTATATCAAGAACTTTACAATATTATTTATCAAGGGACTGCAAATCAAAACTACAACAAAGAGCCAGATGTACGAAAAACTATAATCCCAGTAGTTGGGAGACTAAGACAGACGAATCACAGGTTCAAAACCAGCAAGCTAGCAAGTTAGTAAGGCCCTCAGCAACTTAGTGAGACCCTGTTTCAAAATAAAAAGAAAAATAGGACTGGGAATGTAGTTCAGAGGTAGAATGCCCCTGGGTTCAAACCCCAGTACCACGTGAGCATCACACACACCACACACACACACACACACACACACACACACACACACACACAAAACAAAAACAAAGAACAACAACAACAACAAAAAACCTACAATGGGCTATCACCTTATACCTGGCCATAATCAAAGATGTGGAAAAATTGGAACCCTGTACTCTGTTGTTTGTGAATGAAAAATAGTACAGTAGCTATGGAAAACAGTATGGAGATTCCTCAAAAACTTAAAAATAGAACTACCATGTAACACAACAATTCCATTTCTGGGTATATATCGAAAAGAACTGAAATATATATCTGTACTCCTACATTTGTGGCAATATTATTCATAAGAGCCAAGATATATAAATAATATAGATAGACTAATGAATAAATAAATATTGTGGTATATATAGAATGGAAATATTATTTAGCTCTAATAAAGACTGCCATTTGTGACAATATGAGTATACCTGGAGGATATTACATGAAGTGAAATAAACCAGTCATAGGACAAATACTGAGTGATTCTACCTAAATGAAGTATCTATAATAGTCAAATTCGTAGAAGCAGAGAATTCAATAGTTGTCTCTAGGGACTAGGGGTGGGGTGGAAAGTGGACAGTTGTTGCTCAATGGGTACAAAGTTCAGTTAAAAAATGAGTTCTAAGCCAGGCGTGGTGGTGGCGTGGTGGCGCACGCTTGTAATCCCAGCATTCGGGAGGCTGAGACCTGAGGATCCGGGTTCGCGGCCAGCCCCAGCTACCTAGTGAGGCACTCCGCAACTTAGTGAGACTCGGTTTCAAAATAAAGAATAAAAAAAATAGGGCTGGGGGTGTAGCTCGGAGGTAGAATGCCCCTGAGTTCAATCCCCAGTACCGCAAATAATAATAATAATAATAATAATAATAATAATAATAATAATAAATAAAAAATGAGTTCTAGAGATGAGCTCTACAACATAGTGATAATAATTAATAATAGGGTATTGTGAACCGTAAAATTTATTAAGAAAGTGGATCTTGTGATGTTTTTACTGCACACATTAATAAAAGAGAAAGAAAGGCAGAAAGGCAGGCAGAGAAGAATAAAGGAAGGGGAGATATGAAAGAGAGAAGGAGGAAAGGATACAAGGACTCTCTGGTAGGTATGGGATGTGTCTGTTATATAAATCATGGTGATGATATGGCAGGTGTTTGTATATGCCCAAACTGATCAAATTTTGCACATTAAATATATACAGCTTGTACCTAACAAAGATGTGTGATTACAATGTACAAATTAATAAAAAAAATTTTAAAAAAATATATATATACAGTTCTTTGTATTTAAATTATACCTCAATACAGTCATTTGAAAAGAATAAATCATGGTATGGCAATTGGATAAAGCAAATATGAGACACCTTATGCTATTGTTTCTCCAAGAATGATTCACAGAAATAAAGGCATATTGAAAATGCCATGAATACCTCTATCTGAAGTGTAACTGGCAAATATTTTCTCCCACTCTGTAGGCTCTCTGTTGAGGTTCTTGATAGTTTCCTTTGCTGAGCAGAAGCTCTTCAGTTTAATGCAATCCCATATATTGATCTTCCTTTGAGCTGCTTGTGCTTTTGGGGTCTTGTTGAGAAAGTTTTTACCTGTGCCTATGTGTTCAAGTGTTGGTCCTATGCCCTCTTCAAGTAGCTGCAATGTCTCTGGTCTGACTTCCAGATCCTTGATCCACCTTAAGTTGATTCTTGTGCAGGGTGAGAAAGTGGGGTTTATTTCCATTTTCCTGCATATGGTTAACCAGTTTTGCCAACACCATTTGTTAAAGAGGCTATTTTTTTTCCAGTGTATACTTTTGGCTCCTTTGTCAAAAATCAGTTGACTGTAAGTCTGTGGGTCTGTTTCTGAGTCTTCTATTCTACTCCATTGGTCTATGTGTGAAAATCGCAACTAAGAAAGCAAATAACCCAATCAAAATGGGCAAAGGATCTAAATAGACACTTCACAAAAGAAGAAATACAAATGGCCAATAAATGTATGAGGAAATGTTCCACATCATTGGCAATCAGGGAGATGCAAATCAAAACTACCCTGAGATTCCACCTAACTCCAGTCAGAATGGCAATCATAAAAAACACGAACAACAACACCTGCTGGCGACGATGTGGAGGAGTGGGAACCCTAATACATTGTGGGTGGGAGTGTAAACTTGTGAAACCACTGTGGAAAACAGTCTGGAGGATCCTCAGACGAATGGGAATGAACTTACCATATGATCCAGCAATTCCACTACTGGGTATATACCCAAAAGAATGGAAACCAAACTATCAGACCAATGCATGTGTATCTATGTTTATAGCGGCTCAATTCACAATAGCCAAACTATGGAAGCAGCCAAGATGTCCATCCGCAGATGAATGGATTACAAAACTATGGGATATGTATACAATGGAATTTTACTCAGCCATAAAGAAGAACAAAATCATGTTCTTTGCAGGGAAATGGATGCAACTGGAAAATATTATGTTAAGTGAGATTAGCCAGTCACAAAGAGTAAAGAAACATATGTTCTCCCTAATATGTGGATGTTAGGGAGTAGATGGGACATAAGAGGGTCCCCAGATGAAAAAGTAGAGACCCTCGATAAACAAAGAAGTAGACTTAACTGAAGGGAATGGATGGGGGGTGGGGGGGAGAGCATACTAAGGCACATGATGT
>PVLC010011053.1:0-48373 GCA_004027655.1 Graphiurus murinus
CGGTACTGGGGATTGAACTCAGGGGCATTCTACCTCCGAGCCACACCCCAGCCCTATTTTTTATTCTTTATTTTGAAACCGAGTCTCACTAAGTTGCGGAGTGCCTCACTAGGTAGCTGAGGCTGGCCGCGAACCCGGATCCTCCGGTCTCAGCCTCCCGAATGCTGGGATTACAAGCGTGCGCCACCACGCCCGGCTTTATATCACTAGTTTTCAATGTTTGACATTTTCCTAGGAATTTATCAAGAGTTGAGTGAAATTCTGTGTGCTAGTTTTCTCACTTAGGAAACCACACCAAAATGCAATAGAGTGAAGTTGACATTATGATATTTCTAATCTTGGCTACACCATGCTATATTAGAACCAATAAACTTTGGCAAACTGGGGTACTTTTAATACAATTAATAGCAAATTTACATGGAGCATCTTACTGTTCATCAGGACATACCAGTGTGATGACATTGAAGATGAAAATAGCTAATATATGCTGTAACTGTTTCCTTGGAGAATATGTTTGCACATGGGGAAAATCATAAATGAAAAGTAAAAGTAGCTGCATTAGGGATTGTATCCAACTTTTTTGAACTTCTCATACTCTCTTTAATGCATTGATTGATAATAACTAATGTATTTCTCTCCTTCCTTCCTTCCTTCCTTCCTTCCTTCCTTCCTTCCTTTCCTTCCATTCCTTCCTTCCTTTTTTCTTTCTCTGGTTTATTAAGTCATAATGGATATATAACAAACTGCACATATTTAAAGTATATACTTTGATAAGTTTTGATATACGTATATACCTGTGAAACTATAATGGTTTACATTTTTTGCTTTTGAAGAAGGAAGTTGAGCAATTAATTGGTTGATAGAATATCTACAGAATTTTGATATATATGACAGGAAACTGTTTTTAGATTTAGAATGGCCCCTAGCACTCATGGAAACAAGGTAGCAATGTTGAAAGTAGAGATTGGTGGCTAAGAAGGGGTCCCTGGGCGTGTAGCCTTGGGGATTATACATCCTTCCTCCTCTCCTTGCTCACTTTCTCTGCTTCTGGCATCTGGCCTCTGTGATGTGAAAGCAGAGTTTTGTTCTCTCTCTCCGCTCCCTGCCACCACACCTTGAGCCTCACATGGACTGAACCCCTAAAATCTCCAAAAACTGTGAGCAAATAAATCTTCCTTCTTCTAAGCTGTATTGTTAGTTGTCTTAGATTATATCAGTGAGAATGTGTACTGACACACTGTCCCTCAGTCAACACAGCGAGTATTTTACATTATTCCCCAAATGTTCCTCATGGCTTTTTTCAATCTCTTCCTTCACTCCTTCTGCCCTCTAAACCCAAATTACTGTGGATCTACTGCCTGACACCACAGATTAGTTTGCAGATATTTTTTTTGTACATTTTGTTTCAAAATAAATTTTAGAAACCATAGTGATTGTTTCATATGTTATAGTTGAGAGGCAGTCTCCTGAGACTGGAGTGTGGAAGTTTTATTAGGGATTGATTTTATGATCACTACCTGTGAAAAAGAAGAAAGGGAAGGGAAGAGAGAACAGGAAGATTCTGGCTCGGGAGAGGTTGGTCTTGATGCTATCATGTTATGTTAGCAAAGGCCTCAGCCAACCTCACAGGAATTCTGAAGCTGGATGGCTCTTCAGGGTTGCCCTGAGTCTGCATGAGTTGGCCTTTTAGCCCCTCGGGAGCCAGTCCCAGGTTTGGGCTGCCCTGGGTAGGGGGACTAACCTTGGCTGAGGTGAGTCTTCAACTGAGGACTAATAGCTGAGAGCTGTCTGTTGGTGACACCCCACTGGCTCAGGTTTATGTCTGGAGGTAAATGGTGTACAACATCACAGTATCCCCAATGTAATAATCCTGATATTTCTCCCATCTTGAGGAGTTCTTTGAATGTAATGGTGTTAGAGAACAAAATTCAAATGCAGCAAAATGCTATAGTTTGGAAGTTGAATGTCCCCTGACGGCCTCCATGTAAAAGCTTGGTCCCAGAGTGGTTGTACTGGGAGGGACTATGGCCTTTAAGAGGTGGGGCCTTATGGGAGATCCTTAGGTCACTGGGAACATGCCCTCTCAGGGGATTGTGAAACCTCAGGCTAAGAATCCTGAGATTCAGGCCTAAAAAAGTGTTCAATTGTTCATCAATTCACTGCATAATTCATTCTACTAGTGCAGAATCTCTCAAACTCAGCATCGTGGACATATTAGACCAGATAATTCTTAGATTGGGGGAGGGGCTGTTGTGGATATTGTAGGATATGGCGTAGCATCTCTGGCCTCTGCTCACTAGATTCCCTAGGTGCAAGTAGACACCCCAGCACCCCAATTGTTATAATCAAATATTATGCTTGATGAAAGAATAATATGTATTGTTTTATTTCATTTGTATTACCAGAAAGTACAGAGAGCAGAAATGTAGTCTCTTCTAAGACTGGTAGTAAGAGTAGGAATTGATTGAAAATTCTGAGGTGACAGAATTTTCAAATGTCTCTTTTCTTTCCCTTTTTCACTCTAGCACTAAAACAACAACAATAATGATGACAATAACAACAACAACAACAACAACAACAACAAACAAACAAACAAAAAACCAAAAAGATTTTTAAAATGTTCCTGGTGGCATCAAAATCCTCCCTGGTTGAGAACCAGTGCACTGGAGTACATTGAATGTCCCTCTGTCCATGAAATGATGTGAATGCTCGAGAATACAAGCACTCTGTTAATCCTTTGATGTAGGAGTCAAAAATATAGTATTGTGGTGTGTGTGTGTGTGTGTGTGTGTGTGTGTGTGTGTGTGTGTGAGTGTGTGTGTACTGGTAGAGGGAGATGAAGACAGTAAGAATAAAACCAAGGAAAGCTTTCCTGGGAAAATGACCCTAAATGAAGAGTTGAATAGTAGGTAGGAAATAGACCAGTGAAACTATGGCAGACAGTGATGCTATTACAGGATACCAGAGACTAGGTAGTATATAAACAACAAAAAATGTATTTCTTATGGTTCTGAAGGTTGGGAACCCAAGATCAAGGCAGCAGCAGGTTTTTTGTCTAACGAGGGCCTGGAGTTTCATAGACAGCCATCTTCTCATCTTCTCATTCTGCCCTCACACAGCAGAAGGGACCAGAAGTCCCTTCTTAAAGTCACATTCATCCCATTCCCAAGTTTCCAAGAGTGAGCCTTGTCTACTTTCTCCACCTGAACTTGGGTTCAGAAACACGTCATTCAGTTTTGTCTGGGGATATTGGGTTTGTAGGAATTTCTCTGGTGCTATTTTTCTTCTTTGATTCCAAGGTTGATGTCTAAGCAAATCTCAGCCCCCCTTGAATATTTTCATGCTTCTTCTCATGAGAAAAATGAACATATGTAGCAAGTGTTATTTAATTGTTAACGCTCCAGTGACCAAATTCCTTTTCTTGGAGCAGGAACCATCTATTTTGGATAAAGTACCATTCTAGCCACTGATTCAGTCTCTGTGCCTGGTGGATTTCTTTGTAACACAGCAGCTGGTAGCTGGCTGCGCACACGTCAGTGATAGTGTGTGGGCTGAGCATCAGGAGCTCCCGAGCCAATTGCCCAAAGGACCCTTTGCCTCTGGCTGGTATTTATTTCCTTCTGATTTTTAAAGGTCACTGCAGTCTTCTTCTGTTCTCAAGATTTGATCTGATCTCCGTGCTTGCATCCTCATTTTGTTGAGGATTAGAAAAGAAAGAGACAGCTCCACTCTCTGTGTTCTGAACAAAGCAGAAAAGCATATATTTTTAGGTTTTGAGGTTAACAAACACATGATTGATTGATGACATGCAGGGGCATAGCTTCTAAAGATCTAGCAAATCCTTCAGAGAAGGTGAGGTCACATTTCAGGTTAGGGTGAGGTTACACTGGGACCTTTGAGTTCTAGTTATATATTCTTGGGGTCTGTTTTTTCTAGGGGTCATTGTTTTGGGAATCTTACTTGAAACAAATCACACAGCCTAGTAAAATATTTGTGCTTCTAATTCGGGCCCCAAATCTTAGCTTTGACCATACTGCTCCCCCAAATCTCTGTTCTTCAGAAAGTCTTTGTGAGCCTTCAGGCTCCTCTAAGGTCCCTCTTTTATGTTTTTATGTCATCTGATATTCTCTTATCACAGATGTTATGATATCACATGAAAGTTATCAGTGTCCTCCACTGTGCTAAAACCTTCTGGGAGGCTGACTTGCACATGCATTTTTAACCCCCAGTACAGAGTTCAGTTAATCATTCCCTTTAATTCATAGCTCACTGTATCATGCATACAGGTCCTCACCTTTTTTATTTTTAATTTTTTTTGCAGTACATAGAGAGTGAACCTAGGGGTTCTTTACCACTGAACTACACCCCAGCCTTTTTACATTTTATTTTAAGGCAGGGTCTAGCTCAGGTGCCCATCCTGGTCACAGACTTGCACTCTTCCTGCCTCAGCCTTCTGAGTAAACTGGTATTACACATGTGTGCCACTGCATCTGGCCCCCAGCCTTTCTTTTTTTAAAAATTTTATTTTTTTAATTGATGCATTGTAATCATACATCTTTGTTATGTACAAGCTGATAAAGGCATACCAGCCTTTCTTAAGTCTTATTTTTCTCCTCACCCTTGATCTCCCATTCATATTATTACCTATAACAACCACACTTTGCACTTGTAGCTGGGCATCGCTGAAGCACCCTATATTAATTCAGGTGATCCGCACAACAGCTCCAAAAAAATGGTTACTATTAGTAGCCCCCATTTTTCAGACTATAAACTGACTTACAGAGAGGTTAAGAGACTTGTCCACTGTGACCGAATGAATTGGGGGTAGGGCTAGCACTTGAACTCAAGTGGTCTGGCTCCAGAAGCCACACTTTTAACTTCTGAGCTACACTGTGACACAGATGTTGTATGTGTGTCTCCTAAATACACATACCCTTGTGATTGATGAGGACCTCTAGTAACATACATTACCTCCCAAGATATATAGTGGTGTGTGTGTGTGTGTGTGTGTGTGTGTGTGTGTGTGTGTGTGTGTGTGTTACTGGGGATTGAACCCAGGGACATTCCACCACTGTGATATACACTAAGCACTTTTTATTTTATTTTTTAAAAATAGGGTCTTGCTAAATTACCATATGCTGGCTTTGAACCTGTGATCCTCTTCTTTTAACCACCCAAGTACTGGGATTATGAGCCTGCACCATCAGGCCTGGCATTTTGCATTGTGAGGTGGGCATAAGCTTTTATGAGCCAGGAGTGGCATGTTTTGCTTTGCATATAAATGCCCCCAGAAAAGCTCATGTTCTGGCAATGTGACAAAGTTCAGAGGTAGGACAGGCTGGAGGAGGTAGGTCATTGGAGGCAAGTCCTTGAGGAATCCACCTGTCCCTGGGTGTTTTTTGTCTTTCTCTGCTTCCATCCACCATGAGCTGAAAGCGGCTTTCCTCTGCCACACCCACCTGGCACCAAAATGCTTCTGCTTTGGAGCAGGCCACCTTGAACCGAACCGCTGAAACAGTAAGCTTGAACAAATGTTTCTTCCTCTAATTTGTCCATTCAGGTATTTTAGTCACAGTGATGAAAAATCCAACAAATACACTGCCATATGATTCTCATTTGTGTTCATGTCTGCATCTGATAGTGTATTTCATACACAGTTGGTTAATAAATATTTATAAAAGTGAACTATTGTTGAAGTGGTTTGTAATCTCTTTTTCAGGGACTAGGTAGGAAATGTAATAATGGAGATTAGAATAGAAACCATTTTGT
The DNA here is from genome assembly GCA_004027655.1 of Graphiurus murinus. Taxonomy (NCBI): domain Eukaryota; kingdom Metazoa; phylum Chordata; class Mammalia; order Rodentia; family Gliridae; genus Graphiurus; species Graphiurus murinus. The sequence continues at coordinate 5,770 of PVLC010011053.1, forward strand.
CTTCTTTTGAGGAAGAGGAGAAGAAGAGGAGTGAAGAGACCAGAGAGTTGACTCTTTCAGGGACAAAAGTGACTTTGGTTTTAATTGTTCTTACAACTCACAGAGGCTAGCAATTCTTGAATGAGAATAACTTCTGCATAGTTTTAGAGGTGGCCACACACAAGGGTTTGTAGCTGGGTTCTGAGTGGAATTTCAAAGGAACATATGGCACTTTTCAAAGGGAGTATTTTACAGAAAGACATATGTTGTCCGTTAATTAATATAATAAAATCGTGGTTTGTATGTTGACTGTGAGTTGTAGATAACCTTTGCAGAAAGGTTAAGTCAGTTCCACAGTAGTTCAGAGTAGGTCACCACCTAGTGGCTATAATTCCAAACACGCTTGGTTCTTCAGTCCTGAGCAATAGGACCCGATGTGTAGTGCTTAACTGTATGCTGGGCACTCTTCCAAGAATTTTACACATTACAATTACCCTATAAAAATAGGTCATTATTTCCCCTCTTGTTTTAGTGGTACTGGGATTGAACCCAGGGACATTCTACCTCCGAGCTACACTCCCAATAAGAAAGAATTAAATAAGAATACAGTATCTGAGAAGGTATCAATGTGTGGGTATAAACAAAAAATTTAAAAATGTAAAATTAAAGATATAGATTACTAGAATGTAATAATTTAATTAAAATAATCTATGTTGTGGTATAAAATTTAATTGTTAAAAGATTATAGTAAAAAGCACATCTCATTATACCCCCAAACCTGTCTCTCTGTTCTTTTCCTTAGAGGCAATCAGTTTTCGGGGTAACTGTGCTTCCCCAACTGTCCCACTGCAGAGAGAAACCAGGAATATGCAAAAGTAATACACACACACACACACACACACACACACACACACACAGCCTGAATACACTTGGAAGCATGCCATAAATATGGCTTTATATTTTTCTTTTTCTACCTAACATATGTTGGAGATTATTTTCATCAACATGTATAGGTCAGCATATACAGATGACTATATTATGAATTATACAAACATACTGAATAATTTTACAGTGAACATCCTCATATCTACCATCTATATTTTACAATTAATAATATATACAATTGCTGTATTACATAAGACTTCTCTCCATTTATTCTTGTATCTATTCATCAGTGTATAATTTTTGGTACATTTTTAATTTTAATGGCATCTGAAGACATCATTAAACAACTGCCTAACTACTTCAGTATGCACAAAAATAGAATTTAAAATTTGAATCCTGAGCCAGGCAAGGTGGTGCATGCCTATAATCCTAGTACTTGGGAGGCTGAGATAGGAGGATTGCAGGTTTAAGGCCAGCCTCAGCAACTTAGCAAAACACTACTTCAAAACAAAAATAAAAAGGGCTGGGGGTGTAGCTCCAAGCTGTAGAACACCCCTGGGTTCAATCTCTAGTACCACACACAAAAAACTTTAAACTCTGTACAATTTTTTTTTCCTTTGAAGTAGAATTGACATACAATGAAACACCCATATTTTAAGGGGACCATACCCTGAGGTGTGTGTTTTTTTTTTTTGCAGTACTGTGGATTCAACTCAGGGGTGTTCTACCTTTGAGCTACACCCCCAGCCCTATTTTTTATTCTTTATTTTGAAACGGTCTCAATAAGTTGCGGAGTGCCTCACTAGGCAGCTGAGGCTGGCTGAGAACCTGGATCCTCTGGTCTCAGCCTCCCAAATGCTGGGATTACAAGCATGCGCCACCATGCCCGGCGCCCATACCCTGAGTTTTGATAGAGGCACATACTTGTATAGTCCTAACTCTAATTAAAATGCAATCACCCAGAAAGTTCCCTCATATCCCTTCCTAGTCAATTCCATAGACAAATATTATTTCTTTCCATTTTCTAAAATATATTCATAACATTTTTTTTCTATTTTGGGGAACAACTATTAATCTATTTATTTATTTTTAATATTTTTTATTGGTGCATTGTAATCATACATCTTTGTGAGGTATAAGCTGGTAGAGGCATACATGCAAACTTCACTCATTTAACCCTTCCCCAATTCCACCCCATTCCCTCCCCTTCCCTCCTTCTCATGTTCAGTTTAGTAACTGACTTTGATGTTTCTAAATATACACCTTGTGCATTAGGGTGTTTCCCTCCCCCTCCCCAATAACGTCCAGTTAGGTCACCTTCTTTACTCATCTAAGTTTTCTCCTTCTTCATCTAGGGTCCCTCCAATGACCCATTTTCTCCCTAGCTTTCGCATATTAGGGAGAGCAACTGATTTTTTACTTTTTGTGACTGACTAATTTCACTTAACATAATATTCTCCAGTTCCATCCATTTGCCTGCAAATGACATGCTTTTGTTCTTCTTTATGGCTGAGTAAAATTCCATTGTGTACATATCCCAGTTTTGTAATCCATTTGTCTGTTGATCTTGGCTGGTTCCATAGTTTGGCAATTGTGAATTGTGCAACTATAAATATGGATACACAAGCATTAGTCTTGTAGTTTGGTTTCCATTCTTTTGGGTAGATACCCAGAAGTGGTATTGCTGGATCATATGGTAGGTTCATTCCCATTTGTCTGAGGATCCTCCATATTGTTTTCCAAAGTGGTTGCACTAATCTGCAATCCCACCAACAATGTAGTAGGGTTCCCACTTCTCCATACCCTCTCCAACATTTGCTGTTGTTTGTGTTTTTAATAATTGCCATTCTAATTGGGATTAGGTGAAATCTTAGGGTAGTTTTGATTTGTATCTCTCTGATTGCTAATGATGTTGAACATTTCCTCATACATTTATTGGCCACTTGTATTTCTTCTTTCGTGAAGTGTCTATTTAGTTCACTTGCCCATTTTTGATTGGTTCATTTGTTTTCTTAGCAGTGAGTTTCTTGAGTTCTCTGTATATTCTAGATATCAGTCCTCTATTGGAGTAGTTGTCAAAATTTTCTCCCATTCTGTTGGCTCTCTGTTGAGGTTCTTGAGTTTGCTTTGCTGCACAGAAGTTCTTCAGTTACTATTAATCTATTTAATGACTCTACAATTGATAGGCAATCAGATTGCTTTTAGGATTTTGCAGTGCATCTTTCTTTATATGTCTTTATTCACATGTATAAGTAAGAAAAATTCCTCAATGTGAAGGTTCTGGTCAAATTACCCTGTAAAGGAGTGTAGCTGTTCACACTCTCATTCACACTGGAAGAGCACCTGTGTCCTTGCACTCTGAGGAAGTAAGTTGTCACACTTTTGTCAACACATTTTAATCCTGCACATGTGATGTGGACATTCTGAGGTATATATAACAAATTAGACAGGAATCTCACTGGCAGGCAGCTTACAGTCCAGAGGAGAGAACCTTACACAACTAACCAAAAGACAAGGTTCAAAGTGGCAGGTGCTGGGGGCCAGAGGCAAGGCACCACTGGTTCAGAGGAGACTGGGTGCTGGGAAGGGTGGCAACAGGGGCTGGGCCAGCAGAAGGAGGGTTTGTTGCCACTCTTACTCCTTTTACCTCTAGCTCAGTAATAGACACGGAGTAGGGAATTCATACCTGCCATGTCTTTTTCTGGTTATTAGTGAACACTTACTGATCTATGAGTCACGGTCTCCTGACCCCTTGATTCTCCCTCAGTTGCCCTTCCCCCACCCCACACACCCTTTTCAAGTCTTTTCCAGTCTGATACCAGCAAGAACCAGCCACAACCTTGAACAGGGGCCTGATTGACAAAAGGAGTTAGAATGATTTCTTCAGAGGTGGTAATGTTTTGGGAAAGTACTGAAGAATGTGTAAAGATAGACACATATTAGTGACTCACTTCAAACAGATTCTACAAATAAATATAGACATTAACAAACCTAAATTCCTTTTTTTTTTTTTTTTTTTTGTGGTACTGGGGATAGAAGCCAGGGGCATTCTATCTCCAAGCAATACCCTCAGCCCTATTTTTAAAAAAATTTTTATTTTGAAACAGGGTCTCACTAAATTGCAGAGGGTCTCAGAAAGTAGCTGAGGTTGGCCACGAACCTGCAATTCTCCTGTCTCAGCCTCCCAAGTACTGGGAATACAAGCGTGTGCTACCACGCCTGGCTAAATTTCTTATATAGAGTGGAAATGAGTCAGTACTGAAATGGCCTCCCAAGGAGCTGGCTGTGCATTCCATTGCAGTTCTCTTTCATCATGTAAATCATTTCCATGTCTCTCATAATAAATTAATATCTAAAATGTAAAAAGGTGGGGGTGTGATCCAAGCCAAGGGTTTTATTCTTCCCTGAAGACTTTGAAGGGCCTTCCCAGGCTGGGATTAGGGGTTGGGACCAGCAAACAGTCATCTAGCCGGCCTCCCAGGCTCCACTGCCCTCTCCCCCTGGGGTCTGAGTGGCCACCTCTTTCTGCTTCTGCTTTTGCTTATACATGGGAATAGCAGTTGAAGGAAGGACTGCCTCCTCTGGGAACGGAAGGAGAGAATAATGGGCTGTAAAATCTTGTCTTCCACCTGGATCCTACTTTCACTCCCAACCTTCCTGCCTTCTCAGAAGTATCATTTCTTGGACTCTCCTTTTGGCTTTTCTACTTTGTAACTTCATACACCTCTCCTTTGACCTGGCTATCTCCAGCTCCCTTTTCCTCTGCTCATTCACTTTCTTCAGTCTTTTTTGTTCCATTTATTTGAGAAGTATTTACTTTGCATGGATTATGTGCTCCAAGGAGCAGCTGCAGCCATATAGCGTGTGAGGTCCACTGCAAAATACAAACGGGGGCTGCATGCCAAACAATTCCAGCCACTGATAGTGCCAGCTGCAAGCCAGGTGAGTGTGTGTGTGTGTGCAATGTGGGAAGAGACAGAAATATGGAGCGCCAGAAAACCACAATCTCATTATGTCCTTTTTTTTTTTTACTGAGAGTATTTACATAACATTTTATGATCATTAATTTATCTTTAACAAACAATACTTGTATTTATAGGAAAGTGTGATGTTTTGATATGAGTACACCAATCTTATTAACATATCTATCACCTCGCTTTACCGCTTTACCCGCAATCCACTCTCCAATCTCTAGTAACTTCTATTCTATTCATATCAAATTGGACTTTTTTACATTCTACATGTGAGATTATGAAGTATTGGCTTTTCTTTGGATTATTGGAATAAGTATGTCTTCACTTTTATCCATGTTGTCACAGTAGTACTCTATTATACACATATATCTCATTTTCTCTCTTCATTTATCTACTGACTGACACTTGCATTGCCTGCATATCTCAGCAAGCTGATTAGTTGGACAATTCATGGGGCTTAGTCTTCTGTCCCTGATATAGATAAGGGGGTTTCTGATAAGAAGGGAACTCTTTCTAGTACTTATCTCATGAGGGGCTGGCGGGGCTTCAAATCTGGAAAGAGTTCTTCTTCTACTGCTCCTAGAGAGGATAGGATGTGATTGCAGAAATAAGACTACACCACCAGCACAGACACAGATCCAGAAATGCAAAAGGTTTATTTTGTGAGAAAGCAGAATTTGGGGTCTTCCATAAGGCACTGTGAGGCACAGAAGTAAAGGCAACCAGGGTTAATAGTGGGGCCCCTCCCTGTCATCCCTGGAAACAGGCAGAAGAGCACCCCCCGGGGCCACAGAGGGCACCCCATCAGATAGAGAAGTCCAAGACCCAGTGCTCCGAGGAGGAGGGTTAAGCAGACGCCTACTTGTTGATTCTGATAGTCTGAGGACGGTCCTAAAGTCTGGCATTCAGGGCTGGAGGCACAGGGCCCATCCACTTCTCTCCTGGGTGGAGAAAGTCACAGATGTCTGTACACTGTTCTCCTGTGTGTGGCAGCAGAGGTTACCCACAGGCTCAGGGGTTTTCTAGGAGAAGCCCTGGTTTGCTTCAAGGTCCAGAAGGCTTCCTTCTCTCCTATGGGGAGGAAGGCACACCTGCCCCGCCCCCCCCCCCATTTGACCTTGAGCAGCACTGACTGACTCTCTGGCTTTTTGTTGCAATTGCAATGACATGTTTTGCTCTGGACTCCTCCTTCTGGACAACTGATAGAATGGATGTGGGGCAGGGGTCAGAGGCAGCTCAGAAAGGAAACTTGAACTTACCCAGCAGATGCGCCAGCAACTCCATTCGATCAGAGCCAAATAACAGGTGAGTCTGTCCATCCACATGGGCCACAGTGGCGGGCAATCCAAAGGCCTGGAGGAAGCAGTTAACAGGGAGGGAGCAGGTGGCGGAGCAGGTAGTGGAGCAGGTGCTTATCAGGCTGGGGCAAAGGCTTCCAGCAACACTATCACAGACTCGAAGCCCAAAGAGATGTTTGATAAGACGCTCCGTGACCCAGAAGCCTTCCCTGCTTCTGTAGCACAGAGGCTCTGTCCTTTTTCTAACTACTTATGTCCTTCCATGCCTCTTCTGGGCTCAGGTAGAGGAAAGGAGCAGGTGAGGGTTGTCTGGGAGAGCTGGGGAGGACACAGGAGGGAAGGGGGCTTTTGGATGGGAGTCCAGATCCCCACACTAGAGCCCTCCACCTCTGCCTTCAGGATGGGACTTGGAAACACACAGCGGTGCTCACCCCATATTTGCAGGCCGCCTCGGTGACCTCCCTGAGCTGGTTCTTCACCTGTGTTGTGGAGATCTTTCCCAGAAAGCCTTGGGCTTGCTCTGTAGACAAACCTGCCTCCTTAGCAGCCTGAGGGAATAGGGAAGGGAACACAGCTGTGACTGCGCTGTAGGGGTGGAAGCTCGAGGAAATTATGGTCTTTCATCTGCTCCCACATTTTCCTGGCAGTGCCTTCACCCACTTGTAAATGGTGCTGTACCCTTATTAATAGAAATCGTGTCTTTTCTCTAAAATCTTGAGAGTAGGAAAAGCAGGGGGCACAGAATCATAGTCACAGAAATTGACTGCCAGGGGCCATCTTAGAAACCAGGTGTGCCCCACCTCTTTTTAAAGTCTCCTGTTTTCTACTGTGCATGTGTTGGTGAGGTTCCTGTTGGAGTATTTGAGACTTGTGAATGCTCTATCCTTCTCTCTCTGGAGTGCCCATTGAACTACACCCCAGCCCCTGAGGCATTCTTTGGAGAATCCTCTTAGTTCCAATGTTTTGGTAATCTGTTCCCTAACACACACACACACATTCTTTCTCCCCAAATCACTACGACTTCTTCCATACAATATTAAACAACTATGGTCCTCTTCACCCCCAAATGCCAATCATTCTCAGGTTCCCTATGACAGCAGTGGACTTGGAGCGGGGGCACTCACAGCCAGGATGCTCTGGGGCTGGGTGATGTCTTCATCCTGGGAAGAAGAGACAACTCAGCAAGAGAGGGTGTGGCAAGAGGGGAGGGCACATCCGAACACTAGGAAGGGTCAGGTGATCCAAGAGATTCTGAGAGCCTTGCCCTCACCCGTGACCAGACACGCATCCATAGCTCCCTGGACACCTTCTCCAGCATCTCTGGTTGCTCCATGTTCAGGGCGGTGAGGAATCGCATGGCAGACAGACTCCCTGTGGGACACAGGCACTCAGAGGCTCCTCGCCTTGTGTCGGGATGGAGGGCCAGCTCGGCCCACTTCTGCCAATCCCAGCACTCTCTCACCCCCAGCCTTTCACCCACGTTTCTCATAACTAACTTGGCCTGCCTGGCCTCTCCCTCTGTACCCAGGACCTTCAGGTCACTCAGCTCTGGTCCTGAGGTTTCCCAGGGAGGCTCCACCTAACTTAGGCTCCAGAGTCCCTCCCTCCTGGGCCCTGGTCTCCAGCTACTCTGCTTTTGCTACTGGATTTCCCACGTGCACCCAGCCCCCCACCTCCCACCCCCTCACCTTTTTCAAGAATCACAGAGTAGAAATCCTTAGGGAAATTGAGGGGAACCTGGAAATGCTGTTTCAGGAGATTAAGTTCGTTTTTCATGTACTGTCCTTTGCGGGGAAGCAGAGCTGGCGGCTTGTTTCCTGGCGGTGGAGAATTGTACAGGAGGAGAGACTACCTTCTGATAACAGGCTTGGAGGACCCCTGCCTGGGTGTCAGGCAGAGGGTACATTACCAGCCACAGGTGCCGATATTAAGATCCAGTTGAGGGTAGCTCTCCTGGGCCAAGGTCCTCATCCCTTCCCCAAGCCCTCCCTGCCCCATGCTTTCCCCTTCCTACCGCTGTCTTTCATGATTCCTGCAATGAGGGTGGGCCGCAGCTGCAGCTCGATGTTCCAGATGTTCTGATACCTGCACAGGACCTACAGGGGTAGAGGCAAAGGAGAGCCAGTGTGGACAAAATGGAAACAGCCTCAGGCTGAGGCAGAGGGAAGGGCTGTTTCACGACATCCTATTAGCAAGTGACACTGAATTGTTTAGCTTAAAAGGATGAAATTCTCTCCACTGTTAGAAACCACTTTCAGGGTCTTTGGTCCTGTGGGACAGTTTCCCTCCTGTTCTGCATCCCGCCCCCAAAACTTGCCGTGGGGGGAGCTAGACGGGACCCTGGCTTTCTCCTGGATTCTCTGCAGTTGTCCCTGTTCTTTGTCACCACCGCGCGAAGTGACTGTAAGGTATTAGGAAATAAGGGAACCATTTGGAGCCAGCGACGATCCCGCTCAAAAGCACAGTGACCTTCAGCCGCAACAGGATTTCTGTTGTGTTAAGCTTGCGGGCGGCGCCAGGACTATCAGGAGACCTCCGCTACCGTGTCCCCGAGTTCCTAGTTCCCTGCGCCCTCGCCCTCCAGCCACTAGTCCAGACGACGCCCCTAGGGTCACCTCAAAGCACAGCCAGGAGTAGGGGGACAGCACGTCGTAGAAGAGCTCCAGCGTGCGCGGCAGGGGCCCCATGCTGCAGCACCAGCGGGGAACGCAGAACACAGGGCAGCGGCGGGAGCTGGAGTTTAGCAAAGTGGACAGGCCACGCCCCTCAGGGACGCGCGGAGGCCCCGCCCCTTCCGGAGCCGCGCGGCCCAGGGCGCAGGCGCGCAGCCGCTGGGGCCGAGCCCAGTGGGGTGCAGGTCGGGGATTGTATTGTGGCGCGGAGCTGAGGGAGCCCCGGGAGAGGACGTCAAGCTCCTAGCACCCTAAGTCACCACGCAGCTCTGGTGCAGGTGTCGGGCGAAGGGGTGTGTGCGGTGCTGCTCCCTTAACTCGTTTGACATCTGCTGGACCTCTAGCAGTCGCCTCCATTGGGCCATTTTTGGGGGTGGTGGGGGTGGTGGGAGATAATGGTACAGAGTTCTTAGTAGTGGAATTCATAAAATGTTACCTGTTATTACTGTTACGTGGCAGTCGCATAAACTTCTTAGGACTGGAGCAGAAAAGTTACCAATTACACATTTTTTCTTGTCTTTCCTTTGTCAGCACAATCAGCAGTTATTTCCTTTGTCAGACGTTAGCTCAATCAGTACTAATTATTAGTACTAATAAGGAAATACTACCATTTGACAGTATGGTAGTACTTATTTGACAGTATGGTAGTACTTACTTATCCTTCCCCTTCATACATTCTAAGACTCCTCCCTACCCCCCAGAGCAATGCCTGAAATTTATATCATTTATAATTTGTATCCCTTAACAATTTATTGTGGCTATAATTGTTCTTAAAATCTTCTGAATAGAGATAAAATTGTTTCTTGTAACACTATTAAAGTGGTAGAATAATATGAATGACTATTTTCTACTTATATTTCCATATGTCTTATAATATTAATTAGCAGCCTTTTATTTCAATATAAAGAACTATATTTAGCAGTTCACATAAAGCAGGACTCGTAGTGATGAACTCCTTAGCTTTTGTTTGTCTGGGAAAGTTTTTATTATCCATTATTTCCAAATGACATCATTGTTGTTCGAAATATTCTTAGTTGGCAGATTTTCCTTCAGCACTTTGAATATATAATCATACTCTCTCCTGGCTTGCCATATTTTTGCTAAGAAATGTACTAACAGCCACATTAAGTGCCCTTTGTATGTGATATGCTTATCTCTTGCTGCTTTCAGAATTCTTTATTTTTAACTTTCATAGTTTGATTTGTGTGTGTGTGTGTGTGTGTGTGTGTGTGTGTGTGTGTGTGTGTGTGTGTGGTACGTACTGGATTAAACCCAGAGGCACTCTACTTCCAAGCTACATCCCCAGCCCTATTTCTTATTCTTTATTTTGAAACAAGGTCTCACTAAGTTGCAGAAGGCCTCACTAAGTAGCTGACACTGGCCATGAACCTATAGCTGTAGGCTGGGCTCTAAGGCTGGGTGAGGTGTCTTGGGTTGCTTTTTGTCCATTTGCGAATAGCAGGGCTACAACCTATGTTCACAGGCATATGCCTGTCTTAGTCTGCTTGAACACTAGGGATGGGTGGGCCGGATTCTTGCTTTGCATGTATTCCGGGACATGAGCTTGCATCCTGTTACAGTACTGGTTATAACTGCAATGTATTGAGAACTACCTACATGCTCATCATTGTGGCAGTAGCTCAGCGTATCACTATAGAGAATATTTTGAAAAACATAAAGACTTTGGAAGCTCTTTCTTATATTAGTATTGGATGATATCACATATTAATTATATATGATATATATTAAATGTATGATTAAGTGAAAGAAGCAAAGTGTAAACCTGTGCATATTATTTCTCAGGCTTGAAATTCTCTGTAAGTGTGTATCATACACACAGGTGTGCTTTTTGATAACACTTTTCTGCTTTTGAGAAAGGAAGCTAGGGATTGGGTGACAGACTATAGAGAGAGTTATGCTGTATATAGTACTTCATTTTTTTACCCATGTGAGTGAATAACTTACCCAGAAACAGAGACAGATATGATGGAAGGAAGCAGGGAGGGATGGGGCTAAAACAAGATGGAGAAAAGAAGAAGGAAGATAAAGTAACAGTGAAAGAAAGTTGTCCTTAGGAGCTTGTACTGTCAGAGGGGAGAAGATTAGAAGAGATTTATAATTTCTTTATTTATGTATTTAATTTTTTCCTTTGGGTACTGGGGAGTGAACCAGGGGCATTCTACCTCAGAACCATGCTCCCAGCCCTATTTTATTTTTTATTTTGAAGGATTTCACTAAGTTGCGGAGGGTGTCCCTAAATTGCTAAGGCTGGCTTTGAACCTGTGATTGTCCAGTCTCAACTTCCCAAGGACTGGAATTAAAGGCATGTGACATCATACTGGGCTGAGACTTATTATGCATGTTATTAATTATAATTGTACATTTGACTTTGATTTAATGAAGATGTCAGTTTTGAAGGACATGTAGTAACAGGTGTGACACAGTGTTAAAATTTAATATTTGTAAAAAGTATTTAATCACTGGTTCACAATGCTTGACATTATCCTAGGGATTATCAAAAGTTGTGTGAAATTCTGCGTACTTTCTCCCAAGATGCAAGAGCCTGAATTTCACATTACTGTAGTTCTAATCTTGGATGCATTATGCTTTATTAAAAGAGATAAACTTTGGCAAAGTGGAATATTTTTAATATGATTAATACCAAACTTACATGGAACATCAGACAGTTCATCAGGGGATACCAGTGTGATAACAGTGAGGTTGAAAATAGCTAATATATCCTGTAATTATATCCTTGGAAAAAAATGTATGCACATGGCAAAACCAAAAGAAAATTAAAAAATGAAAGTAGCCATATTAGAGATCATGCACATTTTTTTCTTAACTTCTCAGACTTTCTTTTTTTTTTTTTTTCAGGTTCTGCCAACCTTTTATTACATCATAAAAGCAACACTAGGTACTACTCGATCTTGTAAAATATGTTTTGATCAACTCTAAAACTTTCTGAAATTAAAAATACATAACCACATTTGTAATATTTTTAATGAACACAAATACAAACTTTCCTATGCAAAAGAGATTATTGTCTAACTGACAACCTCAGAGCCAAATACTAAATCTTCTACAGACCTTAGTGGGGGTGGAGTGGAGGGATGTTAATACTAATGAGTACAAAACTTAATTTCATATATATATATATATATATATATATGCACCCTTGAGGAAAAAATAGCTTTAAATCGAATAATATCTTTTGAAACAGACAGCTCAGGCCATCAGGCCAGCCTTTAGTGGCGCATGCTTGTAATCCCAGCATTTGGGAGACTGAGACCGGAGGATCTGGGTTCGCGGCCAGCCTCAGCTATCTAGTGAGGCACTCCACAACTTAGTGAGACTCTGTTTCAAAATAAAGAATAAAAAATGGGGCTGGGGGTGTAGCTCGGAGGTAGAATGCCCCTGGGTTCAATCCCCAGTACCGCAAAAAAAAAAAAAAAAAAAGAATTCTGAGGTTTATATTCAACCAGATGATCTGGGAATGAAAACAAAGATTTGGGTTCTACAGTTACTTCAAATCCAGTTTCAAGAGTAAGCAGATGTCTCTTCTTTCTCTTATTATTTCTTTCATAAATATCTTTATTGAATTATAATTGATATACAATAAACTGCACATATTTAAATTATATCCCTCGGTAAGTTTTGACATATATGTACACCTGTGAAACTGCCCCTACATTTTAGAAGCCAGAGTGATTGCTTCATATGAGATACTGTCCTGGATATTGAAGTGAGGAAGTTTTGTTAGGGACTGATTTTATGATCATTACCTATGGAAAAGAAGGGAAGGGAAGGGAAAAGACCTGGCCAGGGAAGAGGTTAGGCTTGATGCTGTGATGTTGCACTCGTTAAGTCCTTAGCCAATCCCACAGGGATTCTGAAGCTGGGATGGCCCTGCAGGCTTGCCCTGAGTCAGGGTGAGCTGGCTGGGCCTTTAAAGCCCCTCGGGAGGCAGTCCCAGGTATGAGCTGCCCTGGGTAGGGGGACTAACCTTGGCTGAGATGACTCTTTGTTAAGCACTGACAGCTGTCTTCTGGTGAGACTCCATTGGCTCAGGTTTATGCCTGGAAGGAAACTGTGTACAATGTCACTGTAGCCCCAGTGTAATAATCCTGATATTTCTCTCATCCTGAGGAGTTCTTTGAATGTAATGTTAGAGAACAAAATTCAAATATAGCAAAATATTGTAGCTTGGAAGTTGAATGTCCCCCAAAGGCCTCCATGTAAAAACGTGGTCCCAGAGTGGTTGTACTGGGAGCGCTGTAGACTCTAAAGAGGTAGAGTCTTGTAGGAGATCCTTAGGTCATTGGGAACATGCCCCCAAAGGGGATTGTGGAATCCCAGGCTAAGAATCCTGAGATTCAGGCCTAAAAACGGGTTCAATTGTTCATCAGTTTACTCCTTCATTCATTCCACACATGCAGAATCTCTTCACATTGGCACTATGAGCATACTGGATTGGACAATTTCCGGTTGTGGGTGGCTATTGTGTTCATTGTGTTCATTCTCTGGCCTCTCCTTACTAGGTGTGAGTAGAAACTCTTGCACCTTAGTGGTGATAATCAAATATTATGCCAAATAAAAGAAGAATATATATTGTGCCATTCCATTTGTGTGAGATTTCCAGAAAAGGCAAAGAGCAGATCAGTGGTCTCTCCTGCGTCTGGCAGTGAGAGTCGGAATTGAATATTCTTGAAGAAAACTTTGAGGTGAAACAAGTTTCAAATGTCTCCTGATGGCATCAATATTACCCCTGGTTGAGAACTATATATGTATATATATATATATACACACTATATATATATATATATATATATATATTGTGTGTGTGTGTGTGTGTATGTAGGTGCGTGCACATGCATGTATGTGCATGTTGACAGAAGGGGTTGAGGACAAGGAGAATAAAACCAAAGCTTCCTGGGGAAAGGGACCATAAAGGACTTGAATGGTAGACAGGAAATAGGCCATTGAAAGTATGTCGGACAGTGCTGCTAGTATAGGATATCATTGACTGAGTAGCTTATAAGCCACAAAAACATATTTTTTCTAGTTCTGGAGGTCAGGCATCCAGATTAAGGCCTGAGCCAATTTACTTCATGGTTCACAGACAGCCATCTTCTCTTGTGTCCTCACATGATGGAAGGGACAAGGAAGGACTCCAGAATCTCTCTTATAATCCACTCATCCCATTCCCAAGGGCTCCACCCTTATGACAGGATCACTTCCCAAAGACCTCACCTCCTAATTCTATCACCTTGGGAGTTAGGATTTTGACATTGTGTGGGGATACAAACACCCACTCCATGACACAGAAGGAGAGTCGGTGTATACTGTCTAAGAGCCAGCAATATGTGCAGAAACCTATTGTCTGGCTTCGTAAGCAGAGAGAAGTTCTCTTCATTCCAAGATTTGGATGAGGACAAGAGATGGATTTTTTTTTTTGTGTGTGTGTGTGGTACTGAGGATTGAACTCAGGGGCATTCTACCTCCGAGCTACACCCCCAGCCCTATTTTTTATTCTTTATTTTGAAACCGAGTCTCACTAAGTTGTGGAGTGCCTCACTAGGTAGCTGAGGCTGGCCGCGAACCCGGATCCTGCGGTCTCAGCCTCCCGAATGCTGGGATTACAAGCGTGCGCCACCACACCTGGCTCAAGAGATGGATTTGAAGGCAAGAGATGAGGCTGGATCCGGGATCCGGGGCAGGTAGAGGCTAGAGGCTGTATCACATAACAATTAACAATTAATTTTTAATTTTTTGGTACTAAGGATTGAACCCTGAGACATTCTACCTCTGAGCTACACCCCCAGCCCTATTTATACTTTTATTTTGAAATGGGGTCTTTCTAGGTTGATGAGAGTCTCACTACTTGCTGAGGCTGTCCTTGAACCTGTGATCCTTTTGTTTCAGCCTCCCAAGTACTAAGATTACAAGCGTGTGCCACCATACCTGGCTCAATGTTATTTTATTTTGGTACTGGGGATTGAACTCAGGGGCATTCTACCTATGAGCTATACCCCCAGTCCTATTTTTTATTCTTTATTTTGAAACAGGGTCTCACTAAGTTGTGGAGGGCCTCACTAGGTAGCTGAGGCTGGCAGCGAACCTGGGTCCTTTTGTCTCAGCCTCCCAAATGCTGGGATTACAAGCATGTGCCACCATGCCCGGCTTCAATGTTATTTTGTAAACAGATTTCACAGAGGTCATTCCATCACTTAAGTACACAGAAGTGCTTTCTGTGGTGTAGAAAAGCATACCGGAAATGTTAGTAGTTTACTTTTATGATGAATTACACTGCCACGAATATTTATTTTTTTGTTATTTGACAAATACACATAGAGCTTATTATATTTTACACTGCTCTAAGTGCTTTATAAATATTAACTATTTTAAACCCCATAACAGATCCTACCAGGTAAGTACTATTTTTCACCAGATTTACTTGTTTATTTTTTTGTTTGTTTATTGTGGTGCTGGAGGATTGAACCCAGGGCCGCACACAGGCTGGGCAAGTGCTCTATAACTGAGCTACATCATAGCCCTTCAGCAGCTTTATTTATTTACCATAAAATCTACCCACTGTACATGTGCTATTCAAAGAATGGTAGTGACTGTTCAGGTAGGTACTCTAACCATCATCTCTACTTTATTGGTGGATAAATTGTACAAGCAAATGAAGCCTGTAATGGAGGTGCAGGCAGTCCTAAGCCAAACTCTGTGAACTTAACAGGAAACTTTGGTTGACCACTTCCTTTGTTTGGAATTGTTCTCAGTTTCTAAGAATGAGCCTTGTCTACATTCCCCACCTGATCTTGGTTTCAGAAATGTTAGTGAGCATGTCACTCAGTTCTGTCTGGGGGGATTATACCTGTAGCAATTTCTGTAGGGCTCTTTTCTTTCTTTGATTCCAAGGTCAATGCCTAAGCAAATCCCAGCCTGCTAAAGTATTCTTATTTTCATGCTTCTTCTATGAGAAAAATGAACAAACCTAGCAAGTGTTGTCCAATGGCTTTTGCTAACTTTCCAGTGATCAAATTTCCTTTCTTGGAGCAGGAAGGATCTTCTTGGGTCAAAACACCATTCTCTGTGCCTAGTGGATTTCTTTGTAACACAGCAGCTGGTAGTCAGCTGCGCACACGCCAGTGATAGTGTGTGGGCTGAGCGTCAGGAGCTCCCGAGCCAATTGTCCAAAGGACCCTTTGCCTCTGGCTGGTATTTATTTCCTTCTGATTTTTAAAGGTCACCGCAGTCTTCTTCTGTTCTCAAGATTTGATCTGATCTCCGTGCTTGCATCCTCATTTTTTTGAGGATTAGAAAAGAATGAGATAGCTCCACTCTCTGTGTTCTGAACAAAGAAGAAAAGCATACATTTTTAGGTCTTTAGGTTAATAGACACATGATTGATTGATGACATGCGGGGGCATAGCTTCTAAAGAGCTAGCAAATCATTCAGAAAAGGCACAGTCATAGTTCAGGTGAAGACGAGGCTACACTGGGGCCTTTGAGTTCTAGTAATATATTCTTGGGGCCTGGGTGTTTCTCTAGGGGTTATTGCTCTGGAAATCCAACTGTCCACAAATCACATAGGCTAGTAAGATGACAACTGTGCTGATAACTTAGGACCCAAATCGTAGCTCTGACCACACTGTTCCCTACTACCCACGTTCTGCAGAGAGCCTTTCTCCAGGCTCCCTTAGGTTGCTCTTGTGTTTTCATGTCACCTGTGCATTCTCTCATCACAGATTATAGCAAATCATATTGAAGTTATTGCTGTACTCCTCTGTACTGTACACTTTAGCAGGGAGGACAACATGCACATGTATCTTTAATCTGTGGTACAGAATCCAGCTAATCATTCCCTTTAATTTATAGCTCACTGCATCACGCAGTGTTAGGTTTAGATATAGGATGCCCCCTGGAGAGCTCATGTGTTAATGCTCAGTCAGAGTTGACATAAAGAAGCCATGGCAGTTGTTATCTCATCAGTGTGTAAATCCACTGTGATGGGTTTACTGGGCAGTAGCATAGGCAGGTGGGGTGTGGCTGGAGAAAGTGGCCCCTGGGGACGTGGCCTGGGAGACTGTGCTTTTGTCTTTGCGTTCCCTTGCTTGCTTGCTTGTTCTCATGTTTCTGGCCTCCATGAGCTGAGAGCAGAGCCCTGGTGCTCTCCCTCTCTCTGCTTCCCATTGCCATGCCCTGGGACCAGGAGACCCTGGCCTTACATGTCTGAGAACAAAATCTCCAAGAAAACCATGAACAAATAAACCTTCCTTCCTGTAAGTTGTGTGGTCAGTTGTTTTGGATTTCACCAGGGAGAATGTTGACCAAGACATACATACAGGTCCCCACTTGTTCTTAAATCTTATTTTTTCTCTGTATTCTTGGTTCCCCATTCATACTATCACCAATAACAACGAACTTGGCATTTACAGCTCGTCACTGTTGAAGCACCTTGTATTAATTCAGTTGATATTTAAATCAGTAGTTACTATTATCAGCTTTCATTTTTCAGACATAGGATCTGATTTACAGAGAAGTTAAGAGACTTGCCCATGATGACGGAGCGAATTGGTACCAGGGCTAGGATTTGAACTCTAGTGGTCTGGCTCTGAAAGCCAACTTCTATGTGCATTATGACATAGATGCTCTATGTGTGTCTCCCAGACATGTGCTGTTCTGATGAGGACCTTGGGCATGAACATTACCTCCTAAAATGTGTAATGCTGTTTTACAGGTGAGGGACTTTTTATAAACATAAACATCCTTGGGTTGTAGGCCTTGTTATGCTTCTTTTATCCTTCATTCAGTCTTTTACATTATTGTTGACAAACCTAGTTCACTGCTTCTGATTGCTGCATAACATTTCATGCAGCACAAAGATTTTTCTTTCTTTATATTCTTGACAATACTTGGTAAATTTTTGGTTTTTCTGAGGAAGGTAAAGTGGTTCAGTGGTCTCCCTCATCCACCGGGGATATAGTCCAGGCTCCCCAATGGGTGCTTGGAACTTCAGGTAGTACTTAAACTTACAGATACTATTTTTCATATATATATATGTATATATATACATATATATATGTGTGTGTGTGTGTAAAAATATATACATACACACATATTTATGATGAAGTTCAACTTATAAATTATGCACAGCTAAAGAATGACAACAAAAACTAATGACAAAATAGAACAACTATAACAATATACCTTGCAAAAGCATTTGTGAATATTCTTTTTCTCTCCCTCAAAATATCTCATTTTAATGTGCTCACTCTTCTTGTTGACTGTGGGTAACTGAGACAATAGAAAGTGATACCCTGGATTGAAAGGAACAACTGTAACTTACTGTCATTTTAATGTGCATATTTCTGGTTTCAAGTAGTCACAAACAATCCTTCTGTTTGCCAGCCAATTGGGTTTTCTCTGCCTATTTATAGTGTGTGTGTGTGTGTGTGTGTGTGTGTGTGTGTGTGTGTGTGTATGCACTGATTCTCTTTGTACACTCTAACTAGTGGTTGCTTGTAGTTTTTAGATATTGTCAGTGTCTCTGTCACTTGTGCCTTTCACTGAATGGAAATCCAATCAATTGTTATTTTATGATTTGAGCTTTTAGGATCTTGTTTAATAAGTCATTCCCCATTCTTTTTATAGATTTTTTTTTGCCACTTGGATTTACCTTTACATAAAGTTAAGGATACAATCCAACTTTATCTCTCTTCAAAATATCGAGTGACTTAGCTGGCTTTTTCATTGCTATTATAACATACCAGACAAACATAACTTAGAAGAGGAAAGGTTTATTTGGGCTCACAGTTTCACAGGTCCTGTCCATGGCCAGCTGGCTCCAAGGCAGAAACCACAGCTGGAGGGCGCATGGAGGAGAAGAGCCACTCTCAGCTCATGATGGCCAGGAAGCAGACAGAGAGACAGAGAGGAAGGAAGCACCAGGGGCAGATACAGTCCCCAAGACCATGTCTCCAGTGATCCAGCTTCTGCTCTGCCCCACCTTGGATCCTAGCTGTATTTCCTAAAACATGAGGTTTTGGGAATCATTTCAAGTTCCAACCCTAACAGTAAGCCTCATGCCCAGCACCACTTAGTAATCTGTCAGTTACCATCTAATATAGAGTTCACTTTGATCGTATCTTAAGTACCCATGACTGAATGAGTCTGTCTTCACTCTCATTTTCATGTTGTCTTAGTTTATAACAGTATGAAAATATCTGGTTGAGATACTTGCTATTGAAGAACTCCTATTCTTCCAGTAAATTTTAGAATAGGTTGTTGGGCTCATAAAAAAGCAAGTATTCTATTTCTGGAAAGATATAGTAGATTTGTTGATAGGTAAGTTTCTTGACATCGTATGATTCTTGCTTTCTTTCATGTCCTCTATATGCAAGATGCCGTGTGCATATCCAATAGAGTATGTCACACACAGTTGTTCAATAAATATTTATAGAACTGAATGATTGTTGAACTGATTTGTGATCTCCTGAAGTGATATGTCTGAAGCAACTAGGGGGTAAATGTGATAACAGATAGAAGCCACCTGGGAGAGAGAGAGAGAGAGAGAGAGAGAGAGAGAGAGAGAGAGAGAGAGAGAGAGAGAGAGAGAGAGAACCAGAAAAAGAAAGGGAGTTGACCCCTTCAATGCCAAATATGTTTTGTCTTTAATTCTTATCGTAACTCATAGAGACTATCAATTCTTATGTAAGTTTAGCTTTTGCATGGAGCTTAAAGGTGGCCACACACAAGGGCCAGTATCTGGGCTCTTGTACAATTTCAGTGGAAAACTCGACATTTTCACAGGGGAAATTTTACAGAGGGGAAAAATGTCGGTTAATTCATATATTCAAACTGGTTTGGTAACTGTTGTGTTGCAGACCTAATTGCAAAAAAGACCATTCATCAGTTCAATTGTTCAGAGAAGGCTGCCATCTAGTGGACATGAGTCCAAACACCACCATTGGCTCTTCAGTCCTGAGTAATAGAACTTGCATTTACAGTAATAATGAGTAAAAGCACTGTATAGTGCTTACTATATGTTGGGCACTCTTCTAGGAATTTTTCACATTATAACAATTACCTTGTAAAAATAGGTTATTATTCCTCCTCTTTTAGGGATGAGGAAATTGAGGCTTAGGGGAATCAGGTAACTTTCCATGATCACACAGCTAATACTATGTTGAAACCTAGACTGGGTGTCTCTAAATAGACATGTTCAATGTTTCTGCCACTGTGCCTGGTGGGAAGAGAAAGTGGTGTGCTGGGCTCAGCTCTGAGAGAGCGTGGGTAGTGTGCATTTCTTCCAATGGACTGTTCAGTGCCATTGTGCCCGCAGTTTGAATTCTGTCAGGGTGAGATTTATTACACAATGGAAATCAGAAAACTCTACCCACCTGGAAATCTGAGACTAAGAGACAGCTGGGATTACAAGGGATCATGAGACCAATGAACATTGATGTGCAGAAAGACGCAGAGGTAAGAGAGGTCCATGAGAGCTCTTGAATCATTTTAATAATTTCCCCATTTCTTTGGCTGGTTTGAGTTGGTTCTTTTTTTGCAACTAAATCATCCATGTTTAGTACATCATCAAAGTTGAATTAGAGGAAATATACAGATCTTTACCAGAAAAAATATACACATTTTGTTATATTTTAGATAGTATGTGTTGCAAAGGTGAATCTCAGAGTCTAGTGAACTTTAACAGAAACTAAAATTTTAGTTGGAATCAAAAAGAATCCACAAAAGTCCTTTTGGCTAAAGCAATTAGAAATATTTGAAACCTATAATAACATTTCTGAAAGCCTTCAGTGATCAGTACTGGCAAAATATTGATGGGTGTTAAGCCTGAGTCCTGGATACATAGGTATTAGTGTACTATTTCCTCTGCCTTTGTGTATGTGTGACAGTTTCCAAAATTAAAGAAAAAGAACCAATCCATCAAGCTCTTTAAGTGATTATGCATAAAGAATCAGGAGTTGTCAGAAAAGGTAGACCTGAGACGGGGTAGGGGGGCTTTGATTGTGTGCGTGTGTGTGTGTGTGTGTGTGTGTGTGTGTGAGAGAGAGAGAGAGAGAGAGAGAGAGAGAGAGAGAGAGAGAGGCTGTGCATGTGTAATTCAAGTGTGCTTGGGTGCTCATGTCCTCTCACAAAAGGAATGAAAATGAAGTAAATGTCATAACTAGAGTTGAAGGATCATAATTTATAATTTAAATCTTTTTTTGTGGTACTAGGGATTGAACCCAGGGGAATTCTACACCCTCAGCCATATTTTTTTTTTTGAAGCAAGTTCTTAACTAAGTTGCAAAAGGCCTTGCTAAGTTGCTGAGGCTGGCCTTGAATCTATGGTCCTCCCATCTCAGCCTTCTAAGTACTGGGATTACCACTATGCCTGGCTAGGGTTTGACTTTCTAAAGTAACTTCTTCAAATCAGGACTTGCCAGATCTATCTATCTATCTATATGAATATATATTTATTTTAGCCTTCAAAAACAAAATATTTCTGCTATCTGATACAATTAATGTGATCAGCGCCAAAAAATATAAACTGAATTTGTACTCTTGGACATAGGAATACAGGCATAGGAATTAGTTAAATAACTCATAAAAGGTAAACTCAAAGGCATTCTAAGTGTTTTAACAATTTTATTAAAGAAAAAGTTTAAGAAAATACACCAGGACTTGTGTGCATGTATTTTGTATCACATTGAACTCCACTATGATGTATAATTGCAATGTACTAATAAAATATTTTCAAAAGAAAAGGGTTACAGCAGTCTCTTACAGCATTTGGAAGTAGTTTCTGTTATATTATGAAAACCCCCACAAAAAGCCAAACAAATCTTAGTCAAAATAAATAAATATCAAAACACAAACACATAGCTAACTTGGTATATGGCAGAGCAAATTTTAACCCACTTGCTCATCTTGCTAATCTTAATGGATTAAGTCCCCTTGGCATTTCTGCTGCTGAATTCTGAGTGAGGTCCTGGGCTACGGCAGCCAAGAACAGAAGGATGAGTTAGTCTCCCAAGGAGATTATGGACAATTTCCTTTTGTCACAAGGCTGCGAAGGCATTCCGGAAAGCAGATCCCAGGTGGCATGTTCTGTCGTGTTTGTACCTTGGAAGTCGGGTTTTATTTATCAAGGCTGTCTGGGCACTGGCTGGAGGTTGCCCTGTCTTTTCCAAGTTATCTCAGGCACCTGTAAAGTCACATGGCTTTTCCTTTCTTGTATTGAATTACCTGATGGCCTCCGCTCACCTCTGGCTTTATCTAGCCCCCGTTGTTATCTCCGCATATTCAAGGGATGCAGAGAAATGCTCCTTGCACCCCTACCCCTGGTACCATTGCCTGTTAGACACTGCTCCAGGAAATGAGCGTCACTGTGAGATCCAACTGAGAGAGAGAGAGAGAGAGAGAGAGAGAGAGAGAGAGAGAGAGAGAGAGAGAGAGAGAGAGAGGGAGGGAGAGAGAGAAGGTGTTGGGGGATGAGTTAAGTCATGACTCCACTTTTCTCCAAGCTCTATAAAGGAAGAAAAACCCAGCCTCCCTCACCCACACCCCACTAAAATCCCCCTGGCAGATATCCCTTTGCTCCCAGGGAGCCAGATTATGCAGGTTATGGCCTTCAGGAAAAATTGGAGGAAAAAATGCTAAAGAGCCCTGTCCAGCCATGACCTCCAAGGGACTAGTGTGACTTTTCTGAGGCATTTTGAATCCAAAGGTGAGCAAGTTATTATCACTGCACTTATGAGCAGACTATGAGTGTTAGGCTCTCTCTCACTGAAATGTGAGAAAAGAGGGCCTATGGGATCCTTTATCTTTCCCAAGAGTCTCACCGCTGCCTCCTCCTCCACGGACATTTGCATGTTCCTTGGATCCAGGTGCACTTAGGGCCGCCAGCCACAATCTATCGTCTAGCAACTGGTTTGAATAAACTCTGGGGTCGTTTGCAATCTCCTGGGCTCCTGTCAGGAGATGCAAAGGGCGACTTTCCCTAGAGAGCTCTGGATGTAAGGGGACCCTTTTCTGTTTTGCATCCTTGGGCTCTGTTGAGGACCTCTGAAGATGCTCAGTGGAGAATTTCTTTTTCTCCAATCTCCATCTCTTCTAACTGGGTCTATAAGAACAGAAGCTTTTGCCCTGAATTCTCCCTGCTCTTGGTGAAGTAGCTAAGGGAGGAAGACCAGCATTTAAACTTTTTTTTTTTTTTTGGAGGGTAGAAGTTTTCTTTGTGAACATTTGAGGTTTAAGATACTCCTTTGACTCCGTAGTACACAGACCTCCACTGAATATTTCCTCCATGACAATTTCATGAATTTTTCTTTCTGATGCAGTCTTGGAGGGTGACCTTTTTGTTGACTTAATCTTTGAAGTAATGAATACATTTTTTGTTAAATGAATACACACACTAAACTTTGCATGGTGGTTTATAGTTTATTATATACTTATGTGGTACTGGGGATTGAACCTCTGGGCATTCTACCTCCAAGCTACACACCTCTATCCCTCTTTTAATTTTCTATTTTGAAACAGGGTCTCACTATGTTGCTGAGAGTCTTGCTAAATTACTGAGGCTGGCCTGGAACCTGTGATCCTCCGGTCTTAGCTTCCCAAGTATTGGGATTACAGGCCTGTACTATCATGCCCGGCTTTAGGGTGGCATCTACCAGAGCTTTGGGCCCCATGTCTGTCCTTAGCAGGTGGAAGATGGGACTGGAACATTAGGTTTTTGTTTTCACAATGAATGACAGGATTGTGTTTTAAGGATTACAAAGAGGAGAAAAATTGGAGAAATTTAAAGTGACAAAAATGTTTGAAAAGTTGAAATATTCAAAACATGGCAAAAGTTGTTCTGATATGTATCTATAGTTTACAGTGAAATATAACAGGGGTTTCGGGGTATAACCTGCCTTCTTGGGCTGTAGAACAAATCAGGTAGAGGGCCTGTAAACTAGAGCTTCGAGGCAAATCTACCGAGATATATATCCCTGAAGCTAAAATAATATTTTGCATTCTTAAATGGTTGAAAAAAAAATCAAGAGATGACTGGTATTTCATGACATGAGAGTGATTTGAAATTCAAATTTTAGTGTCCATAAACAAAATTTTATTGGCGCATAGCCAAGTCTATTAATTGTCATTGAATCTGGCTGCTTTTGTACTACAACAAAAGGGGTGAGTACCTGGGAGAAGGACCGTGTGTGTCCCACAAAACCTAAAACAGTTACTCTCTGGCCCTTGACAGCAAAAGTTTGGTGCCCCCCAATCTTTTGGTGGCCATGTTCTGCCACCAAGTCTCCTGCCCTGCACGGGTCTTGGCTTCTGTGTGAATCTGGCCCCACCTGCGTGGGCTCTGACCTTTCCACACCTGGCCTTCTTTGAAAGTCCTTCTGGAGACCCTGCCTCGCAGCCTCCCATTCTTACCTCCTCCTAGTACTGGGGATTGAACCAAGGGGCCTTCTACCTTCGAGCTACACCACCAGCCCTATTTTTTATTCTTTATTTTGAAACACGGACTCACTAAGTAGCTGAAGCTGACTGCAAACCCGGATCCTCTGGTCTCATCCTCCCAAGTATTGGTATTACAAGCACGTGCCACTTTTTTCCTACCATCTGCTGCCCTTTCCTGTCCACACCTGTCCTTCTTGGGCCATCATAAGAAGCGTTGTCAGTGTAACGTGGTACTTCCCAGAGGGCACCTAAGGGGAATATTTCCCCGAAATGTTGCCCTCTCCTGTATTAGGCAACACCTTCCCATTTAGAGAAAAGAGTGCAGAGAGCTCCCGCAGGTTCAAATACTGAGGACTGGCTGCTCAGCCTTTCTATCCTCCTCCTGCTCTCAGAAAAATGCTCTTTCTGATTATGTAAGAAATTTCTATTCCTCTCACTCTCCCCTGAAGATTCCATTTCTCTCCAGAGGAGACAGGGAAACTGAGTCAGATGGGAGGTGTTTCTGTCTCCAGGTCTCTTTTCCTTTCTCTCCATAATGGCTTCTGAGTCTTTGTGGCCCTTGGGTTTTGTTCCCCTTCCCCAACATGACTTGTTTTATGTAGTAGATTTGATTTATAGTTTCCTTTCCCTTATTAAATAGATATTTTTACTCTGGGAGTGCCCAAAGTAAAGACTACATGAGAGAATATAAACAGAGAAGTCAAAGACGCAGAAACCACAGTGGACTTTTAGCAGATACCAAGATAGGTAGAAAGGGAAGGAGATGGTGGATTGTAGGAACCCAGTGCCCTTCAGCCACAGCCTGGAGATTGGCCAGTCCAGTCTTCATTTGTGAAAACTCCTCCAGATGTGATAGAAGGAGGCAGACCCTCTGTCTCTGTGCTGGGCCTTCCAAACTGGAATCTCTTGGCAACCCAAAGCCCCTTAGCTTTTCCACATGGTTTGTGAACATTTGGAGAGTCTTTGTGGGTGAGGCATCCCTCACACTGTAACTTCCAACTTCCTCCAGAGAGCTGCTGAGGGGCGATCCAGCGAGGATACTGGGGCCACAGCAAGCCAGGCTCTGCACTGGGTTACCGACTTTGGTCCAGCAGAGGCCAACTTTTGTCTTTATTTTGGACTTCTGATTTCTGCCAACTAATTTGAAGAACAGGTATTCTGGCCATTTCTGTATATTTATTGGGCTGTACAAAACACAGGAAAGAGAGCTGGAGAGAACTTCTTGTAGTCGAAGGCAGGGTGATGTATTTTTTTTTTTTTTTTTTTTTTCCGGCACTAGGGATTGAACTCAGGGGCATTCTACCTCCGAGCTATACCCCCAGCCCTATTATATGTATATATATATATATATATATATATATATATATACTTGCAGTGCTGGGGATTGAACTCAGGGGCATTCTACCTCCAAGCTATACCCCCAGTACTATTTTTTATTCTTTATTTTGAAACCAAGTCTCACTAAGTTGCGGAGTGCCTCACTAGGTAGCTGAGGCTGGCCGCGAACCCGGATCCTCCGGTCTCAGCCTCCCGAATGCTGGGATTACAAGCGTGCGCCACCACGCCCGGCTCAGGGTGATGTATTGATGAGGAGGTTACTATCATCCTTGGCGCTCTTGTTAGCTCTCTGCTTGCTGCCTTAGGCTCCTGCAAACTTTGAGCTGATGTTTTTTCATATTAAGCATGGACAGAGGTTAGCCATTTTCTTGCCTTGTCAGCATGGTTCATACAAAGGTAATGACAACTTCAAGTCAATTTTCTGTTTTTCTCCATGATGCATTAAAGCGCACTTACTGAGTATGGGCGCCCTTTTATCAGTATGCATTATTTGGAAAAGAGATTATGTACTTTTCTATTCTCTAGGAGTTGGAATGAAACTCCAAATTTAAAATTGTCTTTTACTATAGTAACTATACTACCTTAAATAGTCACATTAATAAATAAGGTATCACTTAAGAAAGCTACCAAAGTTACGTGTTACATAAATATATTTCTTTCTAGTTAAATAAGTTCCAGGCCATCTGAGCTATAGATGTGTGTGTGTGTGTGTGTGTGTGTGTGTGTGTGTGTGTAAGAGAGAGAGAGTTGTTTTTTTTTTTTTTTTTTGCAACTTATGAGTGTAAGGAACACTCTTAAATATGTTTGAGAGCTCAAAATTTAGTCTTTGATACCAATCTTGAATTTTCATTTGGGAGCTACCTAAGTTTGCCGTGAACAGTTGTTTTATTTTCACATTTTCCTCCAGTAATTATGATTTGAAAAACCCTACCTAATAAAAGAAAGTCTCAAGTTCCTAATTTTCAAGTTTCAAGGTATCTAGAGGGTGGGGTGTCTAACTTTGGGAACAACCTTCTGAGACAGTGCTGGCAATTCCATTCTTAGGAATGATGATGAAGAAGAAGGAACATTTTCCTTCTTCCCAGCAGCCACTCCCAGGGGACATACCCTGTCCCTACCAGTGACTTCAAGGTAGCCCAGACCTGGCGAAGCCCAAGGCACAGGTGCTGCTCCTATCACCACAGACATGGGTGCTGTGCAAAACAGACACTCACTCGCTCCGGGCTCTTTCTGCTCCCTTCACTCTTTTCCCTTTATTCTTCTTTTTCTCTCTTCTCACTTTTGGCCTCTCCCCCATTTGGAAAACTTAAACAGTCAACGGGCCCTTTGCTTATTCCCCTACCATCCTTTTTTTTTTTTTCTCCCATTTTTGTCTCTAAACAGTCTCCATGCATTATTGGCATTTCCACACTCAACGTTTTCATCATCATGTCTAGAGACTCCTGGAATAGATATACCACACCGTCATCGCATTGACAGCGTCCATGGCCCCTGTTCGGTCAAACCCAAAGCTTCTTTCTTCACTCTCTCCTCCCTTGGATGCTCTGCAGCACTTGATGATCTTTCTCGGCCTTTCTTCCCTGGCTCCCTTTTCTCTGTAGAATTCAAGTTTCCCTCTGCCTCCTGGACTGAATGCTGTGCCCTTCATTAGCTCTCCTTCCCCTAGCTGGGGGATCATAGGGTGTCTAAACTAGGTTGACTGTTATAACTTCTCATCCAGACCAAGATATCCTTGAGAATTAAAGAGTGTTCAATGGACAACACATAAGAAACACAGATTGTCCAATGCAAATTGAAATGTCTGGTCACCCTCTTCTTCAGGTTCAGGGGGAAAGGGAAAGTGGAGGAGAGCTCAGGGCAGGATATGAATGAGCTTAGGTAAAGGCACTTTCAGAAGTCCATATTCAAGTTGCTTGGCTACTTTAGCTTAGAATCTCAACTTAAAAATTTAGCTCCATGTTCAAGAAAGAAGCCAGTGACCCAAGAGCTGGTTTGGAAGAGGAAAAACTAGGCAAGGACAGAGATCTGGGGGAAGGAAAAGGTGAAGCTCATTGAGCCAGGTCTGCTAATATTCTCTGGGTTCCAGTCACTGGGCCTGCCCCTTAAAGTAAAGATGAAGTTGGTGCTGGAACCTCTTCCAGGCTCTTCTCAGCCCAGGATTGCCTAAGATCAACTGCACGGAATGGCCAGCTGGGTAAGTGGCCATGATGAATTTGCAAAGCATATTCCAGGAACTGTAGATGTCAAAGATATTGGCTATGGAAATAAACATGGCAACTGCACTGAAAATGTAAAGAATGAGAGAGTAGCTGGTTGCTTTGATGGCACTCAAGTGAGCCTCCATGCTGGGGTTCCTGGAGCCTGTGGCATTGTTTTCCATGTGCAGGGTGTGTCTCTTGAGAGAGATGATTAGCAGAGTGGCAGCCAGGATGGACATGATCAAGGGAATGAAGATCCCCAGGTAATAGTAATAGGCCAGATAGA
The DNA here is from genome assembly GCA_004027655.1 of Graphiurus murinus. NCBI lineage: Eukaryota > Metazoa > Chordata > Mammalia > Rodentia > Gliridae > Graphiurus > Graphiurus murinus. The sequence goes on from PVLC010011053.1 coordinate 33,871, forward strand.
GCACATTGATATTAAGTAAATACTTCTTCTCAGTGGAGTTGGAGCAAGGGATAGGAATGGAATTATTCACATATACAATGAAGATGTTTTTATAGATGAGACTGCTCATAATGAAGGAAATCAAAACTGATAGACTCACGAGCCGAGGCAGCAGCACTGTGATTTTCCTCTTCATCATTAAGAACACAGGATGAGTGAAATTTGCAATCTTGAGGCAATAGAAGACATTGAGCCAGGCAGCTAACCAGAGGTTGGAATAGCTCAGAAACAGGATGATGATTTTGAAGATTGTGTATACTGTGGTCTGGTTATAAATGTCTCGGAATAGTAGACTGTAGGTAATATCCAGCATTATCCAAATCTGTAGCAAGATTCTGGAAGAACTCAGCATCAACATAATGCAGTCACCATTGGGGAGCCTTTTGTCCCTGGCCCACTCAGTCCCATAGATGGCTGTGATGAAGCCATTCCCTAGGACGCCGATGATACACTGTATTCCAGACACCACCAAGGCGAAGGTGGTTTTAAACTCAGAAGTGTCCTTGTCAGTGGCCTCTGTATTCACCATCGCCATTATTTCTGACTCTGACTTCCAGGTTTCCACGCCAAGAACCTGAACCTGCTCTGCAGTCCTCTGACCCTCACTCAATGTTATTGTAATTTTTTCCTCTTAGTTAATGGTTATTTCCAATTTTTCTTCATTTCCTTGTCACATGACTGTAAGCTAGAGGCTTGCCATGCAAATATTGAGAACATCTGGTTACTGGCTCTGTCATCTCCTTTTTTTTTTTTTTTTTTTTTTAATAAGGACCCATTTGTTTGGGGCTTTCAGGAGCTCATGGGATAGCATTTGTCATGTGCGTCCAGCTCAACACCTTCCTACCTTGATTACTTAAGTTTTAAATGACCTGATAGGACTAGAATCCTAAGTTAGGAATCTTAGTGTCCCATGGTATTTTTAAAAATACACTTTTATTGGTGCATTGTTGTCTCACATCATAATGTAGCTCAAAGTGACAATGACATATGTGCACACAGCACTTGGTGAGCTTCTCAACCCCACTTCTTCTCCTTCCCCATACATGATATTGGGATTGTCAGAGATAATTTCACATACTTAGTGTCAATGGAAGTGTTTCCTTCATTAATTTTCTCTCCCCCAAACCCCTTCCTTAGAACCCTCCATTGTTCTCCTGGGGTTTCTCTTCCTTTATTTAAATTCCTTCTTGTATTCCAGTTATTCCCTGGCTTCCACATATGAGAGAAAATATATGACCCTTCACTATCTGTGACATCCCATGGTATTTTTACTTGTCTCACAATACCTGTGTTACTTGTTATCTGTAAAATCACGCACTGCTTCTCTTGTCTCCCTCCTTCTGCTTCCTTTCTTATCTGCCTTATTTTGGGGGACGGTTTTATTCCTCTGTGTGTGCATAAGAAACTCCTATTATCTAATCTATGAATATTGCTTACTGAGAACCAAGTTTCTTCCAGAAAGGCCAGTTATCATAATGCCCTCAAGTAGTACATGGTAAGGCCGTTGTTGGATGCTATTTGGGTTAATTAGAGGCAAGAAAGTCACAGCAACCCCAGTTTTCATCAAGTGTGTGTGTGTGTGTGTGTGTGTGTGTGTGTGTGTGTGTGTGTGACCAATCACAGCTTACTAAGCTCCCCATGACTCTGCACTCAGAAGCAGGTAGAGTTAGTCTGGGAAGGCTTTGGAGGGTTCTGAACACAGTATTGAAGTTGGCACATGTGACCAAACACCTGCAACTCATAATCCAACTTCCTACTTCTTGACTCTGGCTATGAATCAGAATGAACCCTGGAGTACCTTAAAAATATATACATATGTCCAGGATTCATCCTAAATCTACTAAATCTGAATCTTGGATAGAACTCAGGTGAGTTATGTTTTTAAAAAAGCTCATAGCTAGGATTGAGAACCAAAGTCTTAGCTAGAAGCAAATGAGCCACAGGCCAAAACACTGCAACTGTGTTTTATCTGGAATTGTTTAATGTTGGATAGTGCTAATCTACTAGTGATCAACTTTTTTTTCTTGTTTTATTGGTCAGTACTTAAATTTGAGAGACTGAATACATGTAACATCACAAAAGGTATCTGTCTTCTCTTGAAAAAATTAGAGGATTTGGGTGTGCATGGTGAATTGGTTGAAATAGGGCAGTGGTTGCTTCTTTTAAACAAAATACATGTTTCTCAGTATGTGAACAGTGTTCATCAGTTCCTAATGTCCCTTGATACTCAGGCTTGATGCCAGCTGCCATTTTCTGTGGGCTTGCCCTGTTGTATTACTTACAATGTAAATGAAAGTATGATAATAGATTTCCTCACCTCCCAAACTAATTTTAAAAAAGTCAGAAATTTATTATTAAAATAATAGTAGATCAGGTTTATATAAAACAGCACCAGATAAAGCTATATGTTATAAAATTAAGAAGACATTGTTTAAAGAAATAAAAAAAGTCATATTAATACAGAGACTTGTACAAGAACACTCTTAGCAGCCAGAAAACAAGACAAGTTTCTGAGAAGGACACGTTCTGTATCTCCGTAGTCTAAGAGCCTTACTAACTTCTGCTGCTTGTCTTAATGTCAGAAACTTTTCCATATTTCAAGCACCAAATTTATATTTTTTCTTATTATGTCTCAATATGTATGTTTTGTAATAAATAATGTCCCCCCAAATTTCTTGCACATAATTTCCATTGTTCTGGTACTATTTCTGTTGGCTTTCCTTTATGTTTTTCTCTGATTCTTAAGAGGTGATAGCACAGGGGGCAGGTGGGCAGAATTTTCCTGCAGCCTCAGAGTATTAAGCATGAGAAAGGAGGGAGCAGTCAGCTTCGGGTGGGGAAAGATGTGGAGGCTTTGCAGCGGCTGCCAGGCTGGGCTGCCAAAGCCATGCCACTCAGGGTGTTAGGTTTGTAGTGTAGGGGCCAGCTCATTTCAGTGATACTTTCCTATATGGGGAACTAGAATGGAGTTGCTATGGTTTGAATGTGTTCCCCAAAGCACAAGTGTTGGAAATCCAGTCCCCAGTGCAACAGTGTTGATGGGTGAGACTTCTAGATTCGATTAGGTCATGACAGTGAATGGATCAATGTCATTATCTCCAAAACATGTTTATTATAAAAGAGAGTTCATCCACTCTTGCTCACTCTTGCCCTTCTACCTTCTGCCATGTGATGATGCAACAAGAAGTCTCTTGCCAGATGAGGGCTGCTTGATCTTGATCTTCATGGGGTCTGGAACAGAAATCAATCTCTGTTAGTTATAAATTACACCATCTGCGATATTCTGCTATAACAGCACAGGATGGGCTAAAACAAGAGGCATCTGTACTTTAGGGATGATCTCATGGGGGAACCAAAGAGCAAAGGTTTCAAATTCTTGGCTGTTAGGTTCAAAAGCTTTGGTTCAGGCCTAGGATAGAACAGATTTGGAAGAGCATGTGATTAGGGAAATCATTTTTCCCTCACCTCCCTTTCCATAGCCACACAGACTAGAAAATGTTTTTGCAACATGGAGAAGAATGAGAGAAGAGGAGGCAGGGAGGAGTTAGATAGAGAAGGGAAAGGGTCTCTTTGAAAGGGTCCTATGGCTTGGCCCATTCCTCATGGCTATATAGGGTCTCAAGGCAGAGAGGGTTACCACATACCCCTTGAATCTCCCACTTGGGAAGGCTGTTAAACGTTCACTGAGCCCAGAGAAAAGGTTTGAACCTCTGAGGGAGTTTATGAATCCCAACGGGATCTAGTAGTCATGCTAAGGAGACTTTGTGGATTGGTTTCAGATGAAGTGTGGGACCTTCAGTTGAAGCCAATGCAAAGAGTGGCCATGAGAAAGACTCCATACCCACCCACGGTGCCAGGTGCATGCGTGACCCTCAAGGAACATGGATTTCACCCTGGGAAGAAGAAATCCGGAGAAAATCCAGTAGGAAAAGTGTGTAAGCCTGGCACAACTGAGAAAACATTAAAGTATAGCTAGATTATGTATCAGTGTCAACTCAATAAAGAGTATGAACACAAATTTCCCCCAATCACAGTGCTTACTAGGGGATCTTCCTTTCCTTCCCACAGTGATTGATACCTTGAAGATTTTATATTTTCTAGTTTTTTTTCCTTTGCTTATTAATGCTCAGTCCAGTTTAGTTTCATATTTTGTTTAAACCATACCTTCTCTCTTTCCTTAGCACAGTAGGAGCTGAGACCCCATCTGGTTAGTTTGGCTGGGGACAAGGATGGGTTGCATACACCCATTTCTCCCTCCTCAAGCTTTGGCTAGTGTGGGAAAGAGAGGGTAGGAGACAAAGTCTTTTTATCTTACTGGCTCCTGTTGTAAATGTGCTCCCCTGTATTCATTGCTGCTTCCCTGGCCAACATCATCTGGCCATCCATACCTTCTAAGTGCCAGGAATCATGTGCTGGCTGTGTTGAGAGAGCATGTGTAAGTTCTTGAGGGTGCTCTGCAGCAGCACTCCAATGTGCTGCCCATAACTCCAAGCACCTTCCCCTTCTCTCCCTTCCCTAATCTTTTTTTATAGAAATAGACACAATTTGGCTGGTTACAGTAGGGCTGGCTCTGTGTCTCTTTATAAGCTTTGCAGGTCGGCTCTGGCCTGGGTTATTGGTTGCTTCTTTTCTGTTTGTCCTCTCCAACCCTGTCTACCTACCGTCATTGCCTGAATTACCTGAAGGGCTTTAAAATAATATCTATACCTTTATCCTGCCCTCAAAAATTCTGAATAATTGCTCTGGAGAAAACTAAGCAATGGCATTCTCAAACCTCTCTATTTTCGTTTAATATGGAGTAGGGAGAATTGAGAACCACTGCCCTTTAAGGGGACTTACACATTGGTTTATAATATAGTCTCTAGGGTCAATTCTGAGACAACAGTAAAAGTGCTGCTCACCATCCTGGTGGAAATGGCTTTTGGAGAAGACTAAAATGATATGTCCTTTTAGCAAATGGAAGGAGACCAGATTGAGAGATTGAATTATGGAAAATAATTACAATATTTGCAAAACTGAGTTTTTTGGCTGTGGAAGTCAAATCCACTATATAGTGTTAGAAAAGCAACATATTTCTTGGAAGCATATCTCTATGAAAAGTAGAAAAAGGAAGAAAGACTGAGAGGATCATATGTTCCACTTCATAAATTGAAGAACATTCCTATATGCTTATTTGGCAAAGGATGTAATGAAAGAAAACAGCCTAGATGTCATTATGAAACAAACCACTCTAGGAATAAAGACTTGAGATATGGAGAAAACGCGTGACCAAAATCTAATGAGCTGAAAGGACAATTGAAATGTCAACAAGGTTTATGTTTGTTGTTTACAAAATAAGCAGTTATGTATGTAAGTGAAAAATCTGCCAGGGGCCTCAAATTCTTCACAGATAAGCTGGTTGTAAAAAAGTGTGGACTGAATGTAGGGAAAAGTGCGTGTCCTGAAAAGATATAAGCACATGCTAATGCATAAGCAACCAGAAATACTGTTGCTCAATGCAATGAAAGTATGGCTAAAAGACTGAAAGAAATTGTGTGAAAAGGTAAAATGACTTTGGGAACTTTTATTTTTATTTATTTATTTATTTATTTATTTATTTATTGTAATAATTCGTGCTTTGTATTTATACATTTTTGTTAGGTACAAATTGATAAAGACAAATGTGCACACATTTCTCATCTGACCCTATCCCCAATTCCCACCCCGCTCCCTCGCCCTCCCTCCCTCTCAAGTTCAGTTCAGTGAGTGATCTTGATATAATTGTTTAAGTACATCATGTGCCTTAGTATGCTTCCCCCCCCTCCCCGTCCATTCCCTTCGGTTAAGTCTACTTCTTTGTTTATCGAGGGTCTCTACTTTTTCATCTGGGGACCCTCTTATGTCCCATCTACTCCCTAACATCCGCATATTAGGGAGAACATATGTTTCTTTACTCTTTGTGACTGGCTAATCTCACTTAACATATGGGATTGCATTAAACTGAAGAGCTTCTGCACAGCAAAGGAAACTATCAAGAACCTCGACAGAGAACCTACAAAGTGGGAGAAAATTTTTGCCAGTTACACTTCAGATAGAGGTCTAATATCTAGGATATACAAAGAACTCAAGAAAATCGCAACTAAGAAAGCAAATAACCCAATCAAAAAATGGGCAAAGGACCTAAATAGACACTCACAAAAGAAGAAATACAAATGGCCAATAAATGTATGAGGAAATGTTCCACATCATTGGCAATCAGGGAGATGCAAATCAAAACTACCCTGAGATTTCACCTAACTCCAGTCAGAATGGCAATCATAAAAAAACATGAACAACAACACCTGCTGATGAGGATGTGGAGAAGTGGGAACCCTAATACATTGTTGGTGGGAGTGCAAACTTGTGCAACCACTGTGGAAAACAGTATGGAGGATCCTCAGACGAATGGGAATGAACCTACCATATGACCCAGCAATTCCACTACTGGGTATATACCCAAAAGAATGGAAACCAAACTATCAGACTGATGCATGTGTATCTATGTTTATAGTGGCTCAATTCACAATAGCCAAACTATGGAAGCAGCCAAGATGTCCATCCACAGATGAATGGATTACAAAACTATGGGATATATACACAATGGAATTTTACTCAGCCATAAAGAAGAACAAAATCATGTTCTTTGCAGGGAAATGGATGCAACTGGGAATTTTTATATGCTTGAAAATATTTTGGACAGTGTTCCCATGATAGATATGACAACAGGAAGTAATTAAGAAATAAATTTTTGTACTCTTAGTACCCCCCAAAACCAAATAACCCAATTAAAAACAGGCAATTGAACTGAATAGATACTTCTCAAAAAAAAAAAAAAGGAAATGCAAATGGCCAACAAATATATTTAAAAATGTTCAACATCATTATCAGTCAGGGAAATACAAATCAAAACTACACTGAGATTCCATCTAACTCTAGTTAGAATGGCAATAATCAAGAATACAAATAATAACAGGTGCTGGTGAGGATGTGGGGAAATAGGAACTCTTATACACTGTTGGCGGGGTTGTAAATTAGTATGGCCATTAGTATGGAGGTCCCTCAAAAGTCTAGGAATGGAACCACTGTATGACCCAGGTATACCACCCCTCAGTGTCTTTCCAGTAGAATTAAAGTGATAATACTATAGTGGTATATGCATCCATGTATATAGCAGCACAGTTCACAACAGCCAAATTATGGAACCAACCTAGGTGTCCGTCAGCAGATAACAATGGAGTTTTACTCAGCCATAAAGAAGAACAAAATTATGTAACTTGCAGGAAAATGAATGGAACTACAGAACATTATAAGTGAGATCAGCCAGTTTCAGAAAGTCAAGGATCATATGTTTTCTCTCATATGTGGAAGGTAGAGAAAAAAATAGGAAACAAAAGAGACTTCAGTTAAATGAGGAGAGAGACCAGTGGAAGAGTGAAGGGGAATTGTGGGAGGGAGGTAGGAAGGGGAAACCGAAGACTTGAGAAGGGAAATAGTTCAATAATAATGTTCCCATGTGAAGGCACCGCTACCAATCTCACTAACATGTACAGGGAGGGAGGAAGGGATGTTTCCAGAGGGAAACACATCAAGTGATATGTGCATGTATGAATGTATCACTCTGAACTTCACTATGGTGTGTAATGACAATGCACCAATGAAAATATAGAAATTAATTTTTGTGAGAAGAAAAGGCTTCTGCACAACTGGATGTGGAACATTTGTGTGGCTGTAAGATGCTGCTCCTGGGATGGATGGTGTTAACATACTACTTGCAGTAAAACTTTGATTCCATGTGGCAAGTTATATAAGGACACAAGCTTTACATATACTCATTTGCATTATTCAGCAGGAATTGCTTTCTGCTAGAAGTTAAAAATGGAAGACGTCATGGACATAGCGCTCACCACTTGAGCTGGATCTCGGTGTGGGGCTTGAGGCAGAGTGTTGACGAGTTGGACACACAGCACAGCAGTCTGCTCACCACACAGCGGGTGGGTGGCTTAGTCACCGCAGAACACAGAGAGCATTGTTAAGCTGTTGCAAGAAATGAACTTACATCAGCTGAGGGGAAAAAAAAAATCCTTGCTTATGCTAAGCAGTAAAGATCGCTATCATGTAGTTGGTGTTTTGGGTGGACAAACACTTGGAATATTTCCCTGCAGAGACATCCACAAGTAATTATAAAACATTGTAGGAAAATATATTTGGCATGGAATTATTTAGTAGTCCTTTCTATGTTAGAATTAGTTTCCAGAAATAGCTGGTGGCTTGAACGCCATGATGAAAATCGTGATGCACTGAAAACTGACTTCCCCAAATGGCTTATTGATGTCAGATTTTGTGAAGATAACCTTCAATTGTGCAGTGTGCCTTGATCAATTCTTAACTATACTGTGAAGCATGATTCCTGGCGTGATATACAATGGGAAATTTAGTACAGAGATTTTTTTTTGGTGTGGTACTGCGGATTTAACCCAGGGACATTTTACCTCCGAGCTATACAATCAGCCCTGTTTTATTCTTTATTTCGAAATAGGGTCTCATTAAGTTGTGGAGGGCCTCACTGAGTTGCTGAGGCTGGCCACCAACCTGTGATCCTTGTCCAGGGATATTTGAAGGCTAAGCTACCACAAATATCTTAACAATTATGCAGAGTCAATTTTGAAAGTACCTGCATTTTTGAACAACCTTCTTCTATTATTAAACTAAATAAAACTAGTTATTGCTCTTAATTAATGGCCCCTAATCAAGGCTGAATTCCATTTTAACATCAACACAAGATTCTGGGGAGATGGTAATGGGAATTGAATCCAGAGGCATTCTACCTCTGAGCTATACTACTACTACTACTACTACTACTAATTTGTGCTAGGGATTGAACTCAGGGGCATTTTTATCTCCGAGCTACCCCCACCAGCCTTATGTTATTTTTTATTTTTGAAATCAGGTCTCGCTAAGCTGCTGAGACTGGCCTTGATCCTGTGATCCTCCTGTCTCCACCTCCCAAATACTGGGATTACAGGCGTGCTCTACCACACCCAGCCAGGACATAAAATTTAACATGACATGTTGGTGCCAAAAAAACAGGGTCCAATTTCTGGCTGCAAAACAAAAGTTAACAAAGTCTGAAAGAAACTATTAAATTTTTTTCTGTTTTTTAACTTTTATTTTTCAATTTAAATTCAAGGTTCCTATGAATACATATCTGTATTATGTGTTAGGGTACAGTGGTGATTTTCCAGGAAGTTGGTTTGTTTTCTCTTACATCTGTCATGTTCGCTTATAGGACGTTCTGTTCTTGGTTTCTGTAGGCCCTGCCGTCTTCAATGGCCTCTTCTGTGTGGCTTTGCAGATTCTCAAAGAATTATGCAATAGCCTCAATGCTTAGTTAACAGTTTTCACCACAAGATGGAGCTTACGAGTTCCTAGCAAAAAATAGAGCAATTCTTGAATTCATCCACTAGTGTGCAGTCGTGCACCTTCTCTCTACATAGGAGCCTCCAGGAAATCTTTGAAAGCCTTTTCTATTGTAGGATGTTGGCGGAGAGTTTTGCCAACCCACTTTTTAGGAAGCTCTTTGATTCTTTGTCCTTATGGCCAATGTTATGTCTATTAATCAAGTATTCTTTCTATTAATGTATTGAACATATTGGTTCTATTTATTTTTGAAAGGAAAATTGCAAATAAAAACTATATTCATTAAATACACTAATTTTAGGTAACTACTGAGCCTGTCTCTAAAAAAATAAAAATATCAGAATAATAGAATAATAGTAAAAAAATAAAAAATCAGAATAATAGAATAATAGTGCCTAAAGTGTTCTAAGAGCTGGCGTAGCACCTGAGCTCTCTATGTGACAGTGAGTGGATTCAGAAAGAAATGGAGGGAATTGCCTGAGGCTATGCACCTGTTGAGGTCTTTATTGGAATTGCAAAGAATGAGTTTTGGATAGTACTTTTACACTTGAATTTGGATTTCTATTAACTTTCTCTGCTGACTTTTCTTTACCACTGGACAATGACTCCTTGCTTAATTAATTAGTCTTTTTTCATCCAATCCAGGGTGTGGGCAGTGTTGTGTTTCACTCCAGAGATTTCCATAGAATCCCTTTCAGTGAGGCAGAGGGCCTCACTAAGTGGCTGAGGCTGGCTGCGAACCCCCGATCCTCCTGTCTCAGTCTCCCAAGTGCTGGGATAACAAGTGTGCGCCACCACACCTAGTTTTACAAGGTCCCTTCAACACGACAGGTAATGAAATTCTAGGTGTCACAAATTCAGAGGTGGACATCTTTTGAGGCCTTTATTCAGTCCACCACAGTCAGCACTTGGGTACTCTTCAGCATTTGGGCACTCATTTGGGATATTGAGTAGCCACATTGTGCCAGTATTGCTTAAGTAATTCGCTATGCTTTTTATTTCCATTTCTGCCCTGCTTCTTGCCAGGGACTGGCAACACTGAGCAAGCAAGAAAGAAAGGAGAGAAAAACAGGCCTCACTTGACCCTATCTTATTGCTGGAAACAGAGCAGCGCTCTGTGGCTCAGATCTCTCTGGAGAGCAACTTGGAATTAGGTATAAAATAATGGTTTATATTAAAAGAGAACTAGACTTTTTTTTTTAAACCTAAAAATAATTCTGTTTTAATTCCTGACTATTTGGAGGGCTATGGTCTCTACCTGGAAGGTTGCTCCTGGCTGGAAAAAGGAGCTGTTTAGAACAATAAAACCAAAGGCAACGATGTAGAGAAAGTTATTTTTCATGCTACTTCCTAGAACCCAGCTCATTGAATAACCTGGGATGATAATTTGGGGAAATAGGGCATTTCTGAAATCTTTTGAGCCACCCTTGGACTGGAAAGGTCTTCCTAGAAATGGAATTTCCTCTAATTTCCCAAGAACCCTGTATATTTTTCTGTTACTAAGAAATTTGGGGAAAGAGATAGAGGAAGGAGAGAAGAGTGAGAGAAAGGTGGGAGGTCCTGGACTGATCACCACCAACATGTTCAGGAAGGAAGAACAAGTAGACATTATTTTAAATCCATGCTGGCAGGAAATGCTGGGGCATATGGCCACCCAAGGAGAGAGGTACAGCTTGCATCTCTGCAGCTCAGAATCAAACTTTAAAATGCTTCTCAGCTTGTAAATGGATGGCTTGCCTGAATTCCAAAGTTAAAAGTAGAAAACTTCGGGGGGTTTTTTGAGGACATCAATTGGATATCTAAACACAATTTTCTCTCTCACGACTGAATTAGTCTGTGCCCTCTCCCCTCCTGACCCAGTGCAGGTTACTCACAAAGACTAAAAATTGTGTGTAGTTACCACAAACTAAAACCAAAGTTGCCTATAGTTTTTATTATATGTGACATATTTACTTCTGATTATAAAGGCCATTTAAAAAATTAAGAATAGCCGGGCATGGTGGCACACGCTTGTAATCCCAGCATTTGGGAGGCTGAGACTGGAGGATCTGGGTTCACGGCCAGCCTCAGCTACCTAGTAGAGTACTCCACAACTTAGTGAGACTCTATTTCAAAAATAAAGAATAAAAATAGGGCTGGGGGTATAGCTCAAAGGTAGAATATCCCTGAGCTCAATCGCCAGTACCACACAAAAAATTAAGAATGACAAATATATTTTGTTAATAGTTCTTCCACAAAGGGAGGTATAGTGATTTGAAGGAATTTTTTTTTGGGGGGGATTATATAGCATCAAAAATGGTTGTCTGTTCCAAGCTGATATTTTGACTTATCAAGATAAAGTGCATCAGGTCATGAAGATAATGCAATGAGACAAACAGTATTTCAGTCAGTATTCTCACCACCTTTATCCAAAACAACTGACCACACAACTTAAAGAAAGGAAGATCTATTTTCTCATAGTTTTGGAGATTTCAGGGTTCAGTCTATGTCAGGGCAATTATGTTGGTAGAACTCATAGCATGGTGGTAGGAGGTAGAGGGAGAGAGAGGGGGGAGAGAGAGAGAGAAAATTCAAAGACACAAGCACAATTCCTAAGACCTCACCCCCAGGGACCAATCTTCTCCAGCCACACAACCTACCTAGGAGGTTAGGTTACCACTCAGTAAATCCATTACAGTTGATTTATCTACTGATGAGATTACAGCTCTCATAACTTAATTATATCAACTCTGAACATTAATGCATCTGCTCCTTAGGGGACATTATATATCCAAACCATGACAAGTGGCTATTTTGTGCCTTCTTCATCAGCATAGGGCCTGAAGAACTTCAGAGCAGAAGAGGGCTTAGGCCCAAGAGAGTGTCAGATCCAGAGAGAAAAAAAAAATGCGTGAAGGAGAATGAGGAGAGTTAAGTAGACTTGACCTGCCTCCCAGTCCTAAATAGGAATGAACTTAAAAACTTGACTCCAGGTGCATTGGAACAATTGGAAGGACGACATTGCTCATCTCTGTGGGTGCATACTGTCTTCACTTCCAAAATCCTACACTGGATTGTCTGGCCAAGAAAAGAGCCTGGGAAGAAATAAAGCTTGTGCAGGTGGGTGGCCAGGAAATATTCAGCTGAATCTGGATTCAGTTTTGCTCAATGTAAAACATAACTAAGAGGAAGGGAGATAGATTTATTTGCTCATGGTTTGGGGGTTTAGTCCATGTGAAGCCATGGACTGGGGAGCTCAAGGCATGAGGGCAGTCGGGAGCAGAGGTTGGGAGAGCAAAAGGCTTTGATCCTCACATCATGGAGGCTGAGAGCAAGAGAGTGAGGGAGAGGAGGAGGAACCATATCCAATCCTCAAGGCTGCACCCCAGGGGCCCAGGTTTTCCAGCCACACACTACCGGCCTGGGCCACCACCCAGATAAATCCATTCCAATGAATTTATCCACTACTGAGATTAAAATTCTCATGACTTAACTATATCAGCTCTGAATTTTAATAAATGAGCTCTTTAGGGGAGATTCTAGATCTAACTATACCAATTTCTAGTTCAGCAGAAAATGGGAGCTTTAGGAGATATTAGGCAGAGACAGGGATACTCCCTAAGCCTGGTTTGAAATTCTTTGTATTTCCCACTCTTGGTTGAAGGAAAGGCGCAGATACAGTTGGCTGACACAATTAGAAACCACGTAGGCTTCGATACATGTGAATGCACTGCCCACCCTTTCATTTGATAGTGACATGGATGCATTCACCCTGATTTCCAGAGCTACGTCCTTTTCATTCCTTCTTCCAAGTCCACCTCCATGAAAGCTTTCAATCTGTGCCTGGGTTCTGGTTTGAATGAGCCACTGATTTATTTGCAGCCACCAGGGATCTGTAGTGCAGATGCAAATGGCAGTTTTCCCTGGGAAGTGTCGGTGGTAATTGGATCTTTCTCTGGTTTGCATTCCTGAGGCCTGAAGGTCCTCCAGAAATCACATCTTACACGCAGTCTAGTGGGGGTTATTTTTCATCTCAGCTATGAATACCAGCCCATAACAGTTCTTAGAATGAAAAGGGTTTTCATTTGCAAGGAAAATATATATTAAATTTTCTCTTTTTGTGATATTTTAGATTTCCAGGCTAATGTTAGATTTCTCATTAGTAGGTATCTAAGAGATGAGGCAGCTCATCAAGACGACCCAGGTACACATCAGCCATCATAGTCAGGAGATCATCTTACTGGGGAATAATACTCACTTACCTAATGTGGGCTTTCATTTTCTTTCATGAATTAGCAATCAAAGATGGTCAGAAATGGAACGAAACCCATAGGCTGAATGAGAAAGACCAAAATAAACAGTAGAAACAAGTGACTCCTGGAGAAATGAACATCAAAGGGTTTAAACATCAACAATTGAATTCAACAATTCAATTTTGCATCCTCAGAGAAGGTAGAGAACTGATTGCATTCATAAAATAAGAGAAAATTTATTAAAAATAAACAAGAAGCTTCTAGAATTTGAGTTATAATTTAGAATTGCATTCAGTTAATACATGATTATGATAAGAATAAGATAAAGTCGAAGTAATTTCTCATTATTCAGAGCAAAAATTAATGATGAAAAAGGTAAGAGAAAAAATAAGACATGATTGTTTTAATAATTATTTAATCCAGGCAGCTAAAAATATGACTGAGTTTTAGGTAGTGAAATTAGAGCAATGGAGAGGAAGAGTTTTTTTTCTAAGTAGAAAAAAAATGTCTAGTGAAAAATGTGTTCTTTTGATTGATAAGTCTTGAATTAGTCTTATAAAATTTTCATCAAGTGAGACACTCACTGCTAGTCAACCAGTACATACTTATTCTCCCTCTTCCTCCTGAAAAAACTTTGATTTCATTTAGAGTGGAAGTGTGCACAATTAAAAATTAAATAATTTCCTCTGAAGATTTCTTGCAGGAGCATTTATATAGCCCAGTCCTGCTCCCTGCCTGGAGTGTTGATGTCATACCTCAGAGTGGAGAAGCCATCCTGGGACAGTGAATGAGAGAAG
>PVLC010011054.1:0-10235 GCA_004027655.1 Graphiurus murinus
TTTTTTTTTTTTTTTTTTTTTTTTTTTTTTTTTTTGCGGTACTGGGGATTGAACTCAGGGGCATTCTACCTCTGAGCTATACCCCCAGCCCTATTTTTTATTCTTTATTTGAAACAGGGTCTCACTAAGTTGCAGAATGCCTCACTAGGTAGCTGAGACTGGCCGAGAACCCGGATCCTCTTGTCTCAGCCTCCCAAGTCCTGGGATTACAAGTGTGGGCCATGCCCAGCTCCTTTTTTTTTTTTTTTTATGTTGCAAATGGGTTTCACCAAGTTGCCCAGACTGCCCTAGAATTTGCAATCTTCCTGCCTCATCCTCCCGAGTTGGTGGAACTATAGACATATCCCACGAATGGCAGAATCTCCTTCCTTTTTAAGACTGAAAGATATTTCATTGTATGCAAATTTTATGTTTTGTGTGTCCACTCATCTGTCCACAGACACCTGGATTGCTCCCCCTTCTGGATTCTGTAAACAGAACTGCTATAAATGTGGGTGCACAAATATCAGCAGATTTTTGTTTGTTTGAAGTACTGGGGATTGAACCCAGGGGCACTTTACCACTGAAGTAATGCCTTTGTGTGTGTGTGTGTGTTGCTAGGGATTGAACCCAGGGGCATTCTACTTCTGAGCTCCACTCCCAGCCCTATTTTATTATTTATTTTGTTGTTGTTATTTTGTTTCTGGTGCTAGGGATTGAATTCAGGGGCATTCTACCTCGGAGCTACAACCTTAGCCCTATTTTTATCTCACTAAATAGCTGAGGCTGGCTGTGAACTTGTGAACCCTCCTGTCTCAGCCTCCCAAGTACTGGGATTACAGGTATGCGCCATCACTTCAGTCACTCCTGGCTCCTATTATTTATTTATTATTACTTTTGTGTGGGTGGTACTGGGGTTTGAACCCAAAAATTCAAACACTTGGGGAAAACATGGCTCTTCACTAATACTTCCATTGAGAGTAAAACTCACTGGTCTGCAAAGCCCCAGGGCTTCTGGCTCCTGCTCCTCTCTGAGGTCAGTTTCTACTGCTCTGTTTCCTCTCTGTCTTCAGAGAGGCCTTCATTTTTCCCACAACTGCCACATTCCCTTTTTTTTTTTTTTTTTTTGCGATACTGGGAATTGAACCCAGGGCATTCTACCTCTGAGCTACATCCCCAGCCCTATTTTTTTTTCTTCATTTTGAAACAGGGTCTCCCTAAGTAGCTGAGTCTGGCCATGGATCTGTAATCCTTCTTTTTTTTTTTTTTTTTTTTTTTGAGGTACTGGGGATGGAACCTGGGGGCATTCTACCTCCAAACTACAGCCCCAGCCCTATTTTTTTATTCTTTATTTTGAAACAGTGTCTCACTAAGTTTCAGAGGGCCTCACTAAGCAACTGAGGCTGGCCTAGAAGCTGGATCCTCCAGTCTCAGTCTCCCAAATGCTGGGATTACAAGCGTGCGCCACCACACCCGGCTCAACCTGCAATCCTTCTGTCTCAACCTCCCAAGTAGTGGGATTACAAGTGTGTGCCACCATGCCCGACTTTTTTTTTTTTTTTATGGTGCTGGGGATTGAATCCAGGGGCATTTACCTCTGAGCTATACCCCAATCCTACTTTAGTTTATCCTTTATTTGGAAACAGGGTCTTGCTAAATTGCTGAGAGCCTCACTAAGCAGATGAGGCTGTCCTCAAACCTGTAATCTTTCTGTCTCAGCCTCCCAAGTACTGAGATTACAGGCGTGCACCACCATGCTCGGCTACAACTGGCACATCCCTTATCCCAGGCCTCAGGGTCTCTGCACTTCCCATTTCTTTTCTAGAAAGTCCTCCCTAGCTCTGCCGTTTCTCCAGCCCACCACATTTCTGGTTATCAGCATTTCAGCCTTAGCTGGACTATGCCTCCCCAGAAAGGTCCCTCTGATTCTCAATCCAATGCTCCTCCATGGCCTTCAGGTAATAGTCATTTATTCCCGTCCTACTAAATTTATCATATTTGTTTACTGTGTACTCAACCAGAGAGGCAGCTCTCGAGGACAGAGATCTAACTCATAAGAGTCTAGGAAATGTGATCCCAAACCTGCTGCTTTCGGTCTATTGATCACTTTCAGCAGAAGATCTAAAGACCTGCGAAAAACAAATGCTGTTCTTCTGGTAGCCAATCTTCTCTTCTGGCCTTAAGACAGCAGGAACTGGATGGCAACAAATCTTCTCCAGGGTGTTTCACCAACGGAGAAAGATGAAGCATCACTGGAGAGACAGCCTGGAGTGGACTCCACACCCTGGCAAACTTTGTCAAAAGCCATCACTCATTTTTCTGGGGATTGAATCCGGGGTCATTCTTACTCTGAGTTACACCCTAGCCCTATTTTATTGTTTTTATTTTACTTTATTTTATTTTTTGGTACTGGGGATTGAACTCAAGAGCATTCTACCTTTGAGCTACACCTGTAGCCCTGTATCTTATTCTTTATTTTGAAACAGGGTCTAAGTTTCCGAGGGCCTAAGCAGTTGAAGCTGGCTGCAAACCTGTGGTCTTCCTGTCTCAGTCTCCCAAGTACTGGGATTACAAGTACCACCACTCTCGGCTTATTGTTTTTATTCTGAAACAGGGTCTCACTAAGTTGCCGAGGGCCAAGCTTCAAACTGTGATCCTCCTTTCTCAGCCTCCCAAGTATTGGATTATAGGTATAGGCCACCATGCTGGGCCATCACCCTTATTTATTTTATTTTATATTTTTGTGGTACTGGAGACTGAACTCAGTGGTATTCTATCTCTTAGCTACACCCCAGCCATATTTTATTTTGAAACAAGGTCTGGCTAAGTTGCAGAGGGTATTGCTATGTTGCTGCAGCTAGCCGGGAACCTATGATCCTCTTGTCTCAGCCTCCCAAGTACTGGATTACAGGCATGGGCCACCATGGCCAGCCATCACCCATTTTCTAAATCCCATTTTTCTTTTCCCCAAATCATCTGCTCTCCTTTGAGCTGCCAGCCTGTCCTCCCCCTTTTAAGAGGGCACATAAGCTCCTAGTTATCACTGGTTTGCATGTTCACTCTTGTTCCTGTGATGCCCAGTGCTCATCATAAACCTGCCCAACTTTTCTCATGTGTACCTGCCCTTCCTCACGTGGCTTTATAGTAAGAGTCAGAAAAGGAAGAGGGAAGGTCTTCCTTCCCCTATACCTAACGCAAGCAGACTTTACTCTCCAGGTGGTTGAGTAAAATTTGGTACAGACTTGTATTTATTTATATTTTTTGGTGTTGGGGATGAACCCAGGGCCTGGTGCATGCTAAAAACAAGCTTTACCATCCCAGCCGCAGGTTAAACTCTCTCAAGCAAGCAGACCCCCGAGTCGTCCCGTGTACAGCCCGCCCCCCCCGCCCTCCCCCGCGTCCCGGTCCCGGTCCCGGTCCGGGGGAACTCTGCATGACCACCTCTAGAACTTACATCTCCCCAGGCAGAAACTCTGCGCCCCATCGCCCCATAAGCACTAACTGCCCCCGCTATCACTGGGCATCCACCTGACCCTTTTTTAGGACTAAACATCCCCAAACAAACAGTTGCCCTCCAGCCCAGCTAGAAACAATACTGACAGCAAACATCCTCCCCACAACCTGCCCGCCACCTAAGAGGCCCCCTCGGCCAGCCCCGCCCGGCCCACGTGACCGCGCTCTCCCGCGTGCGTGCGTGCGTGCGTGCGTGCGAGGGCGGCGGCCTCCGGGGGACTGAACCAAATGACTGTCAGGAGGGGGAAAGGTCGGATTAAGACCACCGCGGTGAGGACCGGCATAAGCGGCTCCAGCCACTCTCATAAGTTTTTATGTTGCGTCAGGCAGCGGTGTTTGTAATAGTGTTGGTTTTCTCTGGCTCGCCGCGAATTTCTTGTGTGTTGTGGAGTCGTCTGTTCTTTTGCCCCGTCAGTAGGCGAGTCTAAAACACGGACACGCAAAGGGGGAATTGAGTCACATAAGCAAAGCAGTTTGGTAAAGACCAAAATTAGTCCACGCAGGATCGTTTGTTGGACTTGAAGATTTTTATGGCACTGTTTTTTTTTTAGTTACATCGCATTTTCATGCCATTCCGTACGATAGAATGATTCCTGGAACCTGCCTCGGGTGTCAGAGATCGTTCAGTCTTCCCCCGTAGCGCCCGATGGGAGAAGGAAGGGAGCAGCTGCCATGTTGGACGGAATCATTCTTTACCGCATATGGGGTAGTGCTAGATTCCCAGGGATCTAGTGGCTGCCGGGAGCAGCTCTGTTGATTAGGAGTGGGCACGTTCCGGACACAGGTCCCGCGTCGTGCTTGTCGGTAGACACGCTCCGGCACACCGGAGTTCCTCCGGGCTGGTGGTGCGGAGTCCGGGCGCAGGCGCCCCCCGCGCGGCCACTTGGTGCGGCCTCCCGTCCACGCACGTGGCTCCGCGCTGGTGGGCGCGCGGTGCGGCCTGGGAGTCGGAAGCACGGCGGCGGAGCCGGGCGAGGAGCAGCGCGGGCCCATGCAGGACGCGGAGAACGTGGCGGCGCCCGAGGCGACCGAGGAGCGGGCCGAGCCCGCGCGGCAGCACCCGGCCGCCGAGCCGCCGCCGGAGGAGGAGCCGGCGGGGCCCGGCGCGTCCGAAGCGGCGCGGGCCGAGGACGAGGAGGAGGCGGCGGCCGGGCCGGAGCCGGAGCTGAGGGCTGAGCCGGCGGCCGAGGCGGAGGAGGCAGCCCCCGGCCAGACCGCGTCGCCGCCGCCTGTCGAGGAGCCCGCGCCGCAGGCCGAGTCCTCCGCCCCCGCGCAGGCTGAGGCCCCCGGGGAGCGGGCCCGCGACCAGCCCGCGGATGGCCCGGCCCGCGCCTCGGCCGAAGAGGCAGGCGAGCCCGAGGGCAGCGCGGCCGAGGCCGAGCCGCGGGCGGTGGAGAACGGCGAGGAGGACGAACCCTCCTTCAGCGACCCCGAGGACTTCGTGGATGACGTGAGCGAGGAAGGTGAGGGGCGTGAGCGCGGCGGATCCCGCCTGGCTGGGTGTGTGGCTCGTGCACAAGTCCGGGGAGGGTGTCGGTGGAAGTCACCGAGGGCGGGACGGGCGCCCGCTGAAGCAGCCGGCCCGCGCTCTCTTCCCTTAAAGGCGGCGGGAGGGGACCACTTGGGGAGCCAGTTATTTGCACCACGGCCGGACATCTGGGGGTGGTCGAGTGCTGTGTGTGCTTGTGCCGTGGCCCGGTGTGCATAAGTTTCAGCTGGGTCAGAACCAAGCAGGATGCTTAGGTTCTTGGGCCAAGGACACTAAAGGGATCAGCCACACCTCTCAGGGGGTCGAATCGGAGGGACAGGTCATACAGAACCGGTGTCTTTGCCCCCCCCCCCATCCCTCAGAAGTGTCCTCCCTAGAGACATTCTTAGTAGAACCGTGCCAGGAAGAGTCTGCCTAATTTCTAACTTTTTCTCGATCTATAGGGGAGACCACCCTTGTGGCAAAGTACTTTTTCAGTTTTTAACAGTGCTTTGCCTTCTTTCCTACGATGGTGGTGGCTTTGCGGGCGTTATTTCTGCTTCTTACCTGGAAGCCTGCCTCCCAAAGCGACTTATGGTAGCGACTTATGTGTTGCTAGCTTTTTTTTTTTTTTGGTGGTACTGGGGATTGAACCCAGGGGTATTCTACCTCCGAGCTATACCCCCAGCCCTATTTTATTCTTTATTTTGAAACAGGGTCTCACTAAGTTGCGGAGGGCCTCTCAAGTTGCTGAGGCTGTCCTCGAACCTGGGATCCTCCTGTCTCAGTCTCCAAAGTACTAGGATTACAAGCATGTGCCCTCACGCCTGGCTGTTAGCCTTTTTTTTTTTTTTTTTGCGGTACTCGGGATTGAACTCAGGGGCATTCTACCTCCTAACTATACCCCAGCCCTATTTTTTTTATTCTTTATTTGGAAACAGGGTCTCACTAAGTTGCGGAGTGCCTCACTAAGTAGCTGAGGCTGGCCTCGAACCCGGATCCTCCGGTCTCAGCCTCCCAAATGCTGGGATTACAAGCATGGGCCACCACACCCGGCTTGTTGTTAGCCTTTTTAACTTTCTAAGTTGGGAGAATTTTAATTTATCTGTGTACTGACTAAGTTAATACAAAAGTGGAGAAATAAGAACACTATTGAGGCATCCAGTAGAACACCACGGTTCTAGAGAAGCAGGGTGTGGTGGCACATGCCTGTAATCCCACTGATTTGGGAGACTGAGGCAGGAGGATCACAAATCCAGGCCAGATTCAAAAACAAACAACAAAGGACTGGGGATGTGCCAGAGCACTCCTGGGTTCTATCCCCAGTGTGGGGGGAGGGGGAATTATCATTTGAGCTCATCTAATTCATTCTAACGTGTGGGTTATTTCTAGAATTGGAGTGTGTGATAGGAGATGAAGGCCAACCAGCCTGGGTGAAGTCACTGTGGATCCTCTGGGGAGCCTGGGTGGTCCTGATTTGTGCAGTGTTGGCCAGGGTGATGGGAGGCAGCTGGTTAAGGCACCCAGTTGTGGTCTGTCCTGCAGGGTTCAGAGAAAGGTGGAAAGGGAAGACAGCTATGAAGGGAATTTTAGGAGGAGTGGTGAGGAGTCCACTTTGCCTTGTTTGGTCTAAGTTACAGAGTGCCTCACTAGGTAGCTGAGGCTGCCCGTGAACCCGGATCCTCCAGTCTCAGCCTCCCAAATGCTGGGATTACAAGTGTGCACCACCACACCTGGCTTTTATTCTTTATTTTGAAACAGGGTCTCACTAAGTTGAGGAGAATCTCACTAAGTAGCTGAGGCTGGCCACAAACCGGGATCCTCTTGTCTCAGCCTCCCAAGTACTGGGATTACAAGCATGTGCCACCATGCCCGGCTGTGGGCAAGATTTTTTAACTACAAATGTCGTCTTTGGCTCACTAAATATATTTTTTCTGAAACCATATTGTGAATCTAAGAGCCATGACTAACCAGTAGTGATCAAGCTATGTCTCCCTTTGGCCAGGCATGGTGGTGCACTCTTGTAATCCCAGTACTTAGGAGACTCAGACAGGAAGATTTCGGGATCGCAGCCAGCCTCAGCTACTTAGTGAGGCTTTCCACAACGTAGTGAGACCCTGTTTCAAAATAAAGAATAAAAAATAGGAATGGGGTGTAGCTGGAAAGTAAAATGTCCCTGACTTCAATCCCCTGTACCACACACACACAAAAAGATAAGTCTCCCTTTTTGTATTTACCTTCTTTATTCCCTTCATAGGCATGGGCAAATTCTTACAGGCTAGATAGACGCTTTGAGCTTGTGGGAAGGAGTCTACAATTTGTATAGAAGCTGAGCTTTTTATTGTAAACCTTGTAAGTTCAAATCCGGCTTAGCAGGCCATTTAATTGTATGGTGAGTGTACTTTAAAAGTAACCCAGAGATTTCACTACAGTTTCTGTAGGGAGGATTTCTAGCATTGCTCTGATTCTAAGCTGCCTCTTTCCTTAAATTTTCCTTTCTGTCTAGTCTCAGTTTTAGCATCTTTGAAATTTAAGTGGCAGTGACTTTTTTTAAAAAAATGGTGCCAGAGACCAAAAAAAAAAAAAAAAATGGTGCCAGAGATTGAATCTAGGGCCTTGCTACATGCTTGGCAAGCTTTTCATCACCTAGCTACACTCCCAGCCCAGCAATTACTTTTTTTTTTTGGTACTGGGGATTGAACCTAGGGGCTTTCTACCTCTGAGCTATACCCGTAGACCTATTTTATTTTGAAACAGGGTCTCCCTAAGTTGCTGAGGGTGGCCTCAAATCTGCAATCCTCCTATCTCAGCCTCTCAAGTCCTAGGATTAACTATGCCCGGCTAGCAATTACCTTTTTTTTTTTTTTTGCGGTATTGGGGATTGAACCCAGGGGCATTCTACCTCTGAGCTACACCCCCAGCCCTATTTTTTATTCTTTATTTTGAAACTGGTTCTCACTAAGTTTCGGAGTGCCTCACTAGGTAGCTGAGACTGGCCTCGAACCCGGATCCTCTGGTCTCAGCCTCTCAAATACTGGGATTACAAGCGTGCGTCACCACACCCAGCTGTTAATTTTTGAGTATAATAGAAAATTAGAGTGATAGTTACCTTCCAGAACTAGAACTAGAAATATGTGTAACCAGCCATTCTTCAGTCATTCTTTTCTCTGGCTATTCATTTTTGGCTGTATTTGCTGATGTTTTTATCTGATGGGTAAGGCTTCCATAGCAGATTTAAAAAGTGTCTTCCTAGCTGGGTGTGATGGCTAGTATTTCGTTAAATACTCAGTTTTACTTCCCCTGTGCCCATCTCTAGTAGGTTTTTTTTTCTTTTTTTTAATTTGAGAGGGTACTGGAGATTGAACCCAGGGGTATTCTACTTCTGAGCCATATCTCCAACCCTTTTTATTTTTTGAAACAGGGTCTTGCTAAGTTGTGTAACTGGCCTGGAACGTACCATCCTCCTGTTTAGCCTCCCAAGAATTGGGATAACAGGTGTGCACTATGCCCAGCTTCTAGCAGTTATTTTTATTGGCACTGGAGCTTAATGGCCCGAAGTGTCAGGGCCTGAGATAAGACACAAAGTCACCCACCTGTCCTCAGGTTCCAGTCTGCTTTTAAGGTTCAGACTGTGGGGTTTTTTTTGTTTTGTTTTGTTTTTTTGTCCTTTTTATACTCATCTTTCTCTTATACTAGCTGGCCAACTTATAGAAATGAATCAGTCTTTTTGTGTGTGTGTGGTACTGTGGGTTGAACCCAGGGACATTCTACCTCTGAGCTACACCCTAAGCCCTATTTCTTATTCTTTATTTTGAAACAGGGTCTCACTAAGTTGTGGAGGACCTCACTAAGTAACTGAGGCTGGCCATGGACTAGGACCCTCTGGTCTCAGTCTCCCACGTACTGGGATTGCAGGTGTGGGCCACCATGCCTGGCATGAATCAATCTTAAGTTTGAGTATTCAAATTTTGGGTTTTAAGCCACGCGTGATGATGCATGCTTGTAATACCAGTACTTGGGAGGCTGAGACTGGAGGATCTGGGTTTGTGGCCAGCCTCAACTGCTTAGTTAAGCCCTCTGCAACTTAGTGAGACCCTATTTCAAAATAAAGAATAAAAAATAGGGCTGGGATTGTAGCTCAGAGGTAGAATGTCCCTGAATTCAATTCCCAAAATCATGCAAAAGGTGGGGGGGGGGGCTTAAGAGAGGCAGCATGAACATATTCTTGTGTTTTGGGTATAGAGGAAATACCTAGTTACACATAGAGCACATGGAAAGTTAGCACAGCATGCTTACTGTCTTCTAAGCAACGTCCAAGTATTTACAGAGATAATGTCCATGGATAGACTGTGATGCTTCCCAGCAGTCCTGTCAGGCATTTCATCAAGTCAGAAAACACCATCACTAGCAAGGTGCATCATATTTGCTAAACTCTTCTGTGAAAAGTCCACTTTAGAATCTTGTGCAGTTGATACTGAGTTGGGTCTGTACGAATGTTGCTAGAAACTTTTGGAAATCTAGTGATCTTTGAAAGATCTAGTAGTTGGGTGTCAAATCATTTGACTGTTCTTTCACTTACACAGAATTACTTGGTGATGTGCTCAAAGATCGGCCCCAAGAAGCAGATGGAATTGATTCAGTGATTGTAGTAGACAATGTTCCTCAGGTGGGACCTGACCGGCTTGAGAAACTCAAAAATGTTATCCATAAGATCTTTTCCAAGTTTGGGAAAATCACAAATGATTATTATCCTGAAGAGGATGGCAAGACAAAAGGGTGAGTCTGCTCTCATCACTGAAGTGCTGTGTGTGCTTTTGGTCCCCACCCTTCATGTGGTCACCGCCTGCTGAGGGCCCTCACTGAACACATACCCCTATAGTGGGAGTTGGTCTATTCAGTCTGCTCCCAGCTGGAAGCTTGCAGTCAGATTTTGGTCCTGCGGTCATCATGGAGGAGGAAAGTGAGATGTGACTCTTGAGTCACAGTGTTGGGTTGGCTGCTGACTTGTGAAGAGTCAGCCTGATTTCTAACCTGCCCTCACAACAGTAATGGACCAGGGTGCATCCTGGGTAAAGGCTCTGGTTGATCTGGGTGCTTACGGAGTTTGAAGAAAAATTTTGAATGTGGAATTTTATTCTGATGTGTACCCTCCCACATTTTAATATCTTTAAAATGGGGTGCTTACAGTCTAGGCAAAAGCATTGTATCATCACATAATTAGCCACTCTTTTCTGAGTATTGCCCAAAATAGTAGTGTATCTTTTAAAAATAATGG
>PVLC010011054.1:17431-48566 GCA_004027655.1 Graphiurus murinus
CTGGGGATTGAACTCAGGGGCATTCTACCTCCGAGCTATACCCCCAGCCCTATTTTTTATTCTTTATTTTGAAACCGAGTCTCACTAAGTTGCAGAGTGCCTCACTAGGTAGCTGAGGCTGGCCGCGAACCCGGATCCTCCGGTCTCAGCCTCCCGAATGCTGGGATTACAAGCGTGCGCCACCACGCCCGGCTTTTATACAGCATTTTTAGTTTGACCTTTATTTATTTTGGTGCTGGGGATTGAACCCAGGCACATTCTACCACTGAGCTAGACCTCCAGCCCTATTTATTTGTTTATTGTAATTGGGATTGAACCCAGGGTTATTCTACCTCTAAGCTACATACCCCAGCCCTATTTATTTATTTATTTATTTATTTATTTATTTGTGGTGCTGGGGATTGAACCTAGGAGCATTCTACCTCTGAGCTATACCCTCAGCCCTATTTTTTATTCTTTATATTTTATTTTGAAACAGGGTCTCACTCAGTTGCGGAGGACCTCACTAAGTAGCTGGGGCTGGCCGCAAAGCTGCAATCCTCTTGTCTCAGCCTCCCAAGTACTGAGATTACAAACGTGTGCCACTGTGCCTAGCTTTATTTTTTATTTGGAAACAGAGTCTCGCTTAAGTTGCTGAGGCTGGCCTAGAACCTGGGATCTTCCTGTCTCAGCCTCCCAAGTACTGGGATTACAGTCGTGCTGTTTTGACTGCAACCATCACATGAGGTCAGGTATGGAATTTGCTACTGTTGGTGTCATGTTGGTACTCAAAAAGTTTTAGGTTTTTGAACATTTCAGATTTTCTGAGGTGCTCAAACTATATAATGGATTGTGATAGAAGTATCTGTTGTATAGTATTTTTACATATAATGGTATCTTATTTTGCCACATGTACTTCAAAAATTTCTAAATAAGCCAGGAGTGGAGGTGCATGCCTGTATTCCTAGTACACGGGAGGCTGACACAGGAGGATGGCAGGTTTGAGGCCAACCTCAGCAGCTTAGGCTCTCAGCAATTTAGAGAGATCTTTTTTTTTTTTTTTTTGCGGTACTGGGGATTGAACTCAGGGGCTTTCTACCTTCGAGCTATACCCCCAGCCCTATTTTTTAATCTTTATTTTGAAACCAGGTCTCACTAAGTTGCGGAGTGCCTCACTAGGTAGCTGAGGCTGGCCGTGAACCTGGATCCTCTGGTCTCAGCAAGAGATCTTATTTCCAAATAAAAAAAATAAAAAGGCTGTGGTTGTAGCTCCAAGGTAAAAATGTCCCTGGGTTCATTCCCCAGCATATCTCTCTCTCTCTCTCTCTCTCTCTCTCTCTCTCTCTCTCACACACACACACACACACACACACACACACACACTTAAGTATTTGAAGTAAATTACAGCTCTATAAAGTATGCGTCATTACAAAATAAAGGTGTCTCTACGTAATCAAAATCTTGTTTTTTTTGCAGTACTGGGGATTGAACCCAGGGGTGTTCTGCCTCAGAGCCATACCCCCAGTCCTACTTTTTATCCTTTATTTTGAAACAGGGTCTCACTAAGTTGCTGAGGGCCTCACTAAGTAGCTGAGGCTAGCCTCAAACCCAGATCTTCCTGTCTCAGCCTCCCAACTACTGGGATTACAAGTGTGCGCCACCACACCCATCTTTGGTATTAGGAATGGAACCCAGGGACCTTCTCTGGACTATACTCCAGATCTATTTTATTTCGTGTTTGGAAACAGTCTCACTAAGTTGCTAAGAGCCTCACTATAGTTGCTAGGGCTGGCTTTGAACTCATGGATCCTCTTGTGTCAGCCTCCTAAGTACTGGGATTACAGGCGTGTGCACACCCAGCTCCTGTTACTGCTATTTTTTTTTTTTCCAGTACTGGGGATGGAACCCAGGGGCATTCGACCTCTGAGCTACACCCCCAGCCCTAATTTTTATTCTTTATTTTGAAAGAGTCTCACTAAGTTGTGGAGTGCCTCACTAGGTAGCTGAGGCTAGCCACGAACCCGGATCCTCTGGTCTTAGCCTCCCAAATGCTGGGATTACAAGCGAGCACCACCACACCCAGCTCTATTTTTAATTCTTTATTTTGAAACAGGGTCTCACTAAGTTGCGGAGCGCCTCACTAAGTAGCTGAGGCTGGCCGCAAACCTGGATCCTCCTGTCTCAGCCTCCCAAGTACCAGGATTATAAGTATGCCACCACGCCCAGCTGGTATGGTTTTTTTGTTTTGTTTTTGCAGTACTGGAGATTGAAGCCAGGGGCGTTCTACGTTCAAACTACACCCCCCAGTCCTATTTTTTATTCTTTATTTTGAAACAGGGTCTCATTAAGTTGTTGAGGGCCTCACTAAATAGCTGAGGCTGGCTGCAAACCTGGATCCTCCAGTCGCAGCCTCCCAAGTACTGGGATTACAAGCGTGGGTCACCATGCCAGGCTCTGTTATTACTTCTAACAACATTACTGTTACTTATTTAATAACCTGTAACTTGGGAGTCTTCAATGTAGTAGCAAACTGAACCTGGATCCAGTTGAGGTTTATGCAATGCATATTTTATAGTTGTGTCTGAAGCCTCTTTTGTCTTGGACATACTACCCTGTTTTCATTTTCATATTGACTTGTGAAGACAGGACCAGCTGGGGGTGGTGGTTCACACCTATAATCCCTGTACTTGGAAGGCTGAGGCAGAATGATCACAGGTTCAAGACCAGCCGTAGCAACTTGGTGAGGCATTCAACAGTTTAGGAAGAACCTGTTTCCAAATTAAAAAAAAATACAGCTGGTGGTGTAGCTCAGAGGTAGAATGCCCTTGGATTCAGCACCACACACACACACACACACACACACACACACAAAGAGTAGGACCAGATGTCCTAAAAATCCTTTTCACCTGGATCAGTGTGATTAGGTGCAGAATAATTTAACTTATTTTAATCCTTGTGTTTCCTGTAAATGATAAGTTTTGTTTGCGGATACTTCTTAAAATTGATGAGTAGTTTTTATGTATATTTAGAATACCCATTAATCTAAACTATTTTTCATATGCCTGGCACAAGATACTTGATGTTATCCATTCTTGTGGCAATGTTACAATTAGATCTGTGTAGTGATGCTTAGCCTGATCTCTGCCAAGGTCACTTTCAGGTGTATGAAGTTATATATTCAACTCCTGTTGAATATGTATGAAGCATTTCTTCAGGCAGTTAATGCCACCTATATTCCTGTAACTTACAACACTAAGTTATAATTGATCTGTTTACACATCTGTCTACTTGAGCAGAGTCTGGGCTCATTCATTATTGGATCCTCTGTTTTTTGGGAACTATCCTGCACCTGAAATGTTTGGATGGGTAGATGGATGCTTTAGTGATGTAAATTACAGTGTAAGAGAGGACCAGCTGGGGGTCCACACCTATAATCCCAGTACTTGGGAGGCTGAGACAGGAGGATCATAGGTTCAAGACCAGCCTTAGCAACTTAGTGAGGCCCTCAACAACTTAGGAAGAACCTGTTTCCAAATAGAAAAAATAGAGTTGGGGGTATAGCTCAGAGGTAGAATGCCTTTTGAGTTAAGAGCTTCATTGGTCTGAAAGGTCTGAGTGGTGAATTTCATAGTTTCTTGGGCAGACGTGATATAAGCCATCTTTTTTGGTGGTACTGGGGATTGAACCCCCAGGGGCATTTTTGCCTCCCAGCTACCCCCCCAGCCCTATTTATTTATTTACTTTTCTTTTTTCGTTTTTTTTTTCTTTTGCAGTACTGGGGATTGAACTCAGGGGCATTCTACCTCCGAGCTACACCCCCAGCACTATTTTTTATTCTTTATTTTGAAACAGGGTCTCACTAAGTTGCGGAGTGCCTCACTAGGTAGCTGAGGCTGACCTCGAACCCAGATCCTCCGGTCTCAGCCTCCAGAATGCCGGGATTACAAGCGTGCGCCACCATGCCCAGCTTTTATTTTTTATTTGGAAACAGAGTCTTCTCACTAAGTTGCTGAGAGCCTTGCTAAGTTGCTGAGGCTGTCTTTGAACCCACAGTGCTCCTGCTCAACCTCCCAAGTACTGGAATTACAGACATAGACAACCATGCCTGGCTCATTTTTCATTTTGAAACAGTCTCACTAACTTACTGAGGGTAGGGTCTCACTAAGTTTTTGAGACTGGCCTCAAACTTTCAGTCTTCCTCTCTCAGCCTCCCAAGTACTAGGATTACAGGCGGGCAGCTCAAGCCATCATTTTTTTTTTTTTTTGCAGTACTGGGAGTTGAACTCAGGAGCATTCTACCTCCAGCTATACCCCCAGCCCTATTTTTTAGTCTTTATTTTGAAACCGAGTCTCACTAAGTTGCGGAGTGCCTCACTAGGTAGCTGAGGCTGGCCGCGAACCCGGATCCTCCGGTCTCAGCCTCCCGAATGCTGGGATTACAAGCGTGCGCCACCACGCCCGGCTCTCAAGCCATCATTTTTAATCTGATAGATCAGGGTGTTCTAGGAAGAGACACAGTCATTGAAAGCCCTAAAGAAACTTACCAAGAGGGCTGTTTTCCCTGGCTTTTTCATTGAGCTTGCTTCTTGCCTTTCTTACCACCCATTGCAATAAGGGCCAGTCTGGTTAGGATATTTGCACTTTGTGTAAACAAGGGAACAGGTACTTCAGCTGTAGATAAGCCAGTAGTCCGGTAAATAATTGCTAGGGGAAGCCCCTAGGCACAGATGTTTCTCCTTGGAGGTATACTTGCTTTTGAATCCTATGTGACCATCTGTTCTGTTCACCTGGTTAGTCTTTTATTTATTTATTTTTTTTTTGCGGTACTGGGGATTGAACTCAGGGGCATTCTACCTCCGAGCTATACCCCCAGCCCTATTTTTTATTCTTTATTTTGAAACTGAGTCTCACTAAGTTGCGGAGTGCCTCACTAAGTAGCTGAGGCTGGCCACGAACCCGGATCCTCCGGTCTCAGCCTCCCGAATGCTGGGATTACAAGCGTGCGCCACCACGCCCGGCCCTGGTTAGTCTTAATTAAGTATAGGTGAAGATACAGTGAGAATTTCACACTGCTTCTCTCTCTAGACCAGCCCACTCAAGCACACTTGTTTAGGGGAGGTGGAGACACCATTCTGGGGACTCGTGGAGCCACCTGGTGCCACGAGTGGATGAGTGCTTCACCCCTGGACAGGCTTGCTCTGCTCCCTCCTTTGAAGGATCAAACAGCATTCTTGGAGGAGCATAATATGTGAGGAAAGTACTGGTTCCACAAGCCTTGGCTGCCTGTTAGGGGGATCCTGTGCCTGTGATCTGCTACTATCTGCTAGATCCCCCAGCCTCCTGCACTGGAGAGAGCGACAGGCAGTTGCCATGTGCACTCAGACATGACTCCCCTGAGAGATGCTGTCCTAAGTGTCCTCCTCTCTTACAGATACCTGGTGACGTTTAGCCCCCTAATGGACACCCAGGATGACCCTCAGGCCATAATCATCTGGGACATCCTTACTGGGCACAAGAAAAGAGGTTTTCACTGTGAAAGCTCAGCCCACTGGCCAATTTTCAAGTGAGTAGACCAGACCAGTGACTCTGTATAGCCTTTTTCTTTTTTCATTGATGTAACCTTACGCTTTTTTTCCCTTAGGTGGAGCCATGATGGCAAATTCTTTGCTAGAATGACACTTGATACCCTTAGCATCTATGAAACTCCCGTGAGTGGTTTTAATGATCTGAAAGACAAACTAGCCTATCTCTTGCTTGAAGTTGTCAGTACTCTTGCTCAGTGACATAGAACTTTTCCTTAACTTGTGGTCCAGGGAGGAGAAGGCAGGGCTTAGTACACATAATAAAGGTGCATTTCCTGTGCTCTTCCCATTTTTCACATTCTGGATTGAGCTCCTGAATCGTGCATGGTCTGCCCTGACTTGTGCTGCTGCAGGCAGTGGCTTTGGAAGTGTGCGTTTTGCTGATGAAATTGTTGGGCTGTTCACCCATCCCCCTTAATGCTTATACTACTCCCTGGGCAAACAAGTGGGCTCTCCTTACTTTTTTCAAAGAATTGTGTGTACTACTGAAACATTGACATGATCTGACTCGACTCTAACACTTTTTTTTTGGCAGTCTATGGGTCTTTTGGACAAGAAGAGTTTGAAGATCTCTGGAATAAAGTAAGTAAATGCTTCTGTCAGGTTGGTTTGAGTGTCCTCTGGCTACTGAAACAAAACACTGCAGATTGGGTGGCTTCAAACAACAGAAGTATATTTCTCTCCATCCTAGAAATAAGGAACCTACAGATTTGGGGTCTGTGAGGGCTTCCTCATAGGTAGATGGCTTTTCTCTAACCTCATGTGGTGAAGGGACACCTTTCAGGGGCCTCCTAAAAGGGTTTTTTCACCAGGGCCCCACCCTGATGACCAAATTACCTCCCAAAGGCTGTTCCAAAGGTGGTACGTAATGCTACCACCTTGGGGGTTAGGATTTCAGCATGTGAGTTTTGGGGGGAACAGAAGCATTCAGCCCATTTATTCTTCTCTATGACTCAGTTCTTAGGCAGTTGAAGAGCATCCCTTACTGCTATCAACATGGGGCGGGCACAGCTGGCCCCTGCTGACCTAATGAGGCCGGCTGCTCTTACCACCCCATCCCCCACTCTCACAGCATTTCCCCTTACTGTGCACATAAACAGAGCTGGTCTTGGACTGTGCCTGTGTTTGAATTGGACTCTCTTGGGGCACAGAGGCTTTGGCTTTTTTTTCTTTTTTCTTTTGTGGTACTGGGGATTGAGCCTAGAGGCATTCTACCTTTGAGCTACACCCCCAGCCCAGTTTTATTTCTTATTTTGAAACAGGGTCTTGCTATATTGACAAGAGTCTCACTACTTGCTGCGGCTGTCCTTGAACCTGTGATCCTCCTGTCTCAGCCTCCCAAGTTACTAGGATTACAAGTGTGCACCATCATGCCCATCTCGGCCTTTAAAAAAGAGCTTTGGGTGAAAGGTCTTCCCTGTTAACAGCTCTGGTGATCTTTGAGGAAGAGTTGTGGACATCAGAGAATTATAGCTCGTCCTTGCTGTTATAGACCAGTAGGCACATTTTTACTTATCCAGAGGCTCTTGGGGCTAGTCAATCTTGAGGCGGTGAATAACCAGCAGTCCAAGGACATTGACATGTCTTATTCTTTCTGTTTTTACCTTCTTGGATACAATTTGGATTATAATGAAAAATAAAACCAGGACATTGGCCCTCAATAAACACAAAACAAGAAAATGATGCACATATAAGTATTTTCCACATAGATAAACTCAGATTGTTTGTTACAACAGCCATCTTATGTGATAGAGGGAATTGCCTTGATTCTTCGTCAATCCTCTTACCCTTTTTGACTTGGGTTTCCCTTTTTGTACCATAATCTATAAGTATCATATATTAGATTAATTAGCCTAAAATTTATTTTCTTGCCTTGCAGCAGCAGTATATGATAGCTAAGAGTGTGGGGTTAATCTATCATGTAACAGTGGGTAGGATCAGTAACTTCTCTGTCTCATTTCCAAACAAGTGTAGCAATGTTCAGTTTGGGGATCAGCTAAACTGCACACAGAATGCTCAGATCAGCACTTGGGTACAGTGAGCTCTCCATTCAGTTTTAGTGCTGCCACCACCAATGATAATCAGTGTGCCACTACTGAGTTTTCATATAGTAAATGAGTTCCTTTGTTCTCTTCTGGTTTTGAGGTTTATAATAATTTAGTCTTCACATAACATTTTTTCTTTTTCCTGCAGAGACTTTTCTTGGTCTCCTGGTGGTAACATAATAGCCTTTTGGGTGCCTGAAGACAAAGATATTCCAGCCAGGGTAACCTTGATGCAGCTTCCTACCAGACAAGAGATCCGAGTTAGAAATCTGTTTAATGTTGTAGACTGCAAACTACATTGGCAAAAAAATGGAGATTACTTGTGTGTTAAAGTAGATAGGACTCCAAAAGGCACCCAGGTAAGTGGATGCTAGAGTGGATAGATTATTCCTTATACTCAGTTCTAAACTACATACTATTCAGATTGGAGTATGCTAATGGATATTTTTTGTTGTTTGAAGTTGTGGGTTATTTTCAGACCTATCTGGTACCTGGCCAATGCGCTTTACTGAGAGCCCTTAGCATAATCTAGTTGAGTAGTGTGATTTCTTTTCTCCATGAAAGAGTCTCAGGTCAGTGCTTATGGTTGTGCCTGGTGATTTGGGGAGATGGAGGATTCAGCCTTTCAAGCCTGTTATCTGAATATCTTCTGAAGATAATACATTCATATAACTTAGTGTTCACAGTGAATACAAAAAATCTGTAGACATCTAGCCTCATTCTATATTGGCAATGAAAAGGAATATACTCTCCTTTGTTTTTATTTTCTCGTGGTGCTGGGAATTGAACCCAGGGGTGTTCTACCTCCACCTACACCCCTAGCTCCCTCCCTCCCCCGCCCCCCCTTTAAATTTGGAAACAGAGTCTTACTAAGTTGCTAAGGCTGGCTTCAAAACTTCAGTCCTCCTGTTTCAGCCTCCTAAGTACATTATTTTTCTTTTAAACACTAAGAGTAGCATAATTTACACAGGTTTTTTTGCATTATTTAATATTTACTTTATCAAAAAACATTGCCTGTAGAGGCCAGGCGTGGTGATGCATGCTTGTAATCCTGGTACTTGGGAGGCTGAGACCAGAGGATACAGGTTCGTGGCCATCCTCAGCTATTTAGTGAGGCCTTTTGCAACTTAGTGAGACCCTGTTTCAAAATAAAGAATAAAAAAATAGGACTAGGGGTGTAGCTTGGAGGTAGAATGCCCCTGGGTTCAATCCCCAGTATCGCAAAACAAACATTGCCTGTGCTGGGCATGGCAGCCCATACCTGTAATTTCAGTACTTAGGAGGCTGAGGCAGGAGTGTCACAGGTTTGAGGCTAGCCTTGGCAACTTAGTGAGACCCAGTTCCAAAATAGAAAGTAAAGCTCTGTGTGGTACATGCCTGGGATCCTAGTACTTGGGAGGCTGAGAGGAGAATCACAGGTTCTAGACTAGTCTCAGCAATGAGACTCTTAGTAACCTAGTAAGGCCCTGTTTCTGGTGCACACTTGTAATCCCAGCATTTTGAAGGCTGAGACTGGAGGATCTAGGTTTGTGGCCAGCCTCAGCTACCTAGAGAGGCACTCCACAACTTAGTGAGATCCTGTTTCAAAATAAAGCATAAAAAAATAGGGCTGGGGGTGTAGCTCGGAGGTAGAATGCCCCTGAGTTCAACCCCCAGTACCACAAAATAAATACATAAATAAATAAAAATAAAAAATAGCCAGGCGTGGTGGCGCACGGTTGTAATCCCAGCATTTGGGAGGCTGAGACCGGAGGATCCGGGTTCGAGGCCAGCCTCAGCTACCTAGTGAGGCACTCCACAACTTAGTGAGACCCGGTTTCAAAATAAAGAATAGAGCCGGGCGTGGTGGCGCACGCTTAGAATCCCAGCATTTGGGAGGCTGAGACCGAAGGATCCGGGTTCGAGGCCAGCCTCAGCTACTTAGTGAGGCACTCCACAACTTAGACCCTGTTTCAAAATAAAGAATAAAAAATAGGGCTGGGGGTATAGCTTGGAGATAGAATGCCCCTGAGTTCAATCCCCAGTACCGGGGAAAAAAAAAGATCATGGTGCAGATCATTCCACTGTATCGAGATAGTCTGGTCCCCAGATCTTTAGGGCCTTTAGGATCTTGGGCAGAGAAAGCATAGTGCTTGTCCTTGGAGCTATTGGCGTACGGCATGATGGTCAGGGCAGCTTTCTTGGAGTAGAATCGGGCCAGGATCGGCACATCTCTGGTGGTCTCTGCCGCCATTTGCACCCATTTCCATTTCACTTGCACTGGGGAGTATTTCATCATGATGGTAGCACCTTGTTTGTTTGTTTGTTTTTGTTGTACTGGGGATGGGACCCAGGGGCATTCTACCTCTGAGCTACACCCCAGCCCTACTTTATTATTTTATTTTGAAACAAGGCCTGAGTTGCTAAGGCTGGCTGGGGACCTCTATCCTCCTGTTTCAGCCTCCCAAATACTGGGATTATGAGTGTGTGCCACCATGCTTGCTTGAAGGTAGCTTGTGTGTGTGTGTGTGTGTGTGTGTGTGTGTGTGTGTGTGTGTTACTAGGAATGAAGTGAAGGGCCTCTACCTCCAGGCTATACTCCCTATTTTATATTTTATTTGGAAACGGGGTCTCACTAAGTTGCTGAGATTGGCTTTGAACCTGTGATCCTCCTAATTTAGCCTCTCAAATACTGGGATTACAAGTGTGGGCCACCATGCCCGGCTGGCATTTTAATCAAGTATTCATGTGTTTATGGAATGTTCCATCTTTTAGTAAATTTAGTTGTCCTTTATGTTTTTTTCTCTTGCTTTCAATTTCCAGAATGTCACTCCTTCCTTTTGTTTTTAAAAGGGTGTTGTCACAAATTTTGAAATCTTCCGAATGAGAGAGAAGCAGGTACCTGTTGACGTGGTTGAAATGAAAGGTAAGTTTGATTTTAGTTGTTTTGTAGCGTGATGGGCCTCCTGTGCTGTTTTATACTTGGCTTCTACAGCATTTGTGCTAGCTAACTGCCCTAGCAACATCGTTAAGCTCTCACTGGGGACAGCCATCTTTAGATCACAGAGCATGGTTGAGTTTCAGTGTTTCTGTTTTTTTCCAACCACTGTCTTTAAGTTTTTCAAATGCTGATTAAAGATACCCCATTCCCCCCCTCGCATACACACACTTCTGTGATCTGTAGCAGGGGAGCCAGGAACTGTAGTTGTTTCCACAGTTAGAAGAGACCATGAGAAGTATAGCACCCTGTACTACACTTAGTACATGCTGTAAGAGTGTCTCATCCAAAACAGGTTCTCGATCTAACAGCTTTTTGTGTATGTGTTTATTTTTGTAATTCTTTTTTTCGTGGTACTGGGCGTTGAACCCAGGGGCATTCTACCTCTGAGCTACACCCCCAGCTCTATTTTTGTATTCTTTATTTTGAAACAGGCTCTCACTAAGTTGCTGAGGCTGGCTGCGAACCTGTGATCCTCCTGTCTCAGCTCCCAAGCATTGGGATTACAAGCATGAGCCACCATACCTGGCTTATTTTTGTAATTTCAATGGCATTAATTTTTTAAGTTCTTTGTATGAGTTACTTGCTGTGTGCAGTATTGGTTTTTCTTTTTGGCAGTACTGGGGATTGAACACAGGGGCATTCTGCCACTGAGCTACACCCCCAGCCCTATTTTTTATTTTGAAACAGGGTCTCACTAAGTTGTAGAGGGCCTCTCTAAGTAGCTGAGGCTGGCCATGAACCTACAATCCTCCTGTCTTAGCCCCCCAAGTACTGGGATTACAAGCATGCGCCACCACACACAGCTTGTTTTTTTCTTTTTTAATGAAAAAAACATTACTTGTATTTCACAAAGCTGACTGTATTTCGAGACTGGTCATTCTGACTCATGAAAACTGTTCAGTGCTGTATTTCTGCCTTTAGTCAGAAAATTAGCCTGTCTTCTGTTCGGCTTTTTGTTTTTGTTTTGCTGCGGAGAAAAGGAGAAAGTACAGAGATGAAGAAAATGTGAAATGTGACTGCTGTGTCAGGGCAGAAAGGTTACAGAATTCTGCACAGCCACTGAGTGTAAGAAGATGGTATCCCTGAGCCACACTATACATAGGCTTATCTGG
Source organism: Graphiurus murinus (assembly GCA_004027655.1). Lineage (NCBI taxonomy): Eukaryota > Metazoa > Chordata > Mammalia > Rodentia > Gliridae > Graphiurus > Graphiurus murinus. The sequence goes on from PVLC010011054.1 coordinate 29,130, forward strand.
TCCCACTGTGGGGGTAGAGCTTCATGTAAGGCATCTTAGGCATGTTAAATCAGCTGCTTCTATTGATTTGATAAGATCTCGCTGTTGCCCAGGTGACCTTGAACTCCTGAGACCAGGTGATCTTCCTCCCTCAGCTTCCCGAATAGCTGGGACTACAGGCACATGCCACTGTACTCAGCAAAATAGCTGCTTTTGAACTCCAGAAATGTCTGCTTTTTCTTGCTGTTGCTTGTTTTTTTGGTCCTTGTCATGAATTTAAGAACATGGGGGTAATGATTAGACTCATAAATGATGACAAAGGAAGCTAACTTTTTTGTTGACTGCAGAAACCATCATAGCCTTTGCCTGGGAACCCAATGGGAGTAAGTTTGCTGTGCTCCATGGAGAGGCTCCACGGATATCTGTCTCCTTCTACCATGTAAAGAACAATGGGAAGATTGAGCTCATCAGTAAGTGGTCTGTGGCCCATCTTGGGCCTCCTTTCATTATAGGTGGTAAGATTTGGTCATTGCCCAGCAGTGAGTGAGTGAGTGACTGGCACACTTTCTAGTAAGCCGGATTTGATGTAAATAAGTTGGCTGTGGTTCTCATGATACATAAGTGGTAACAAGGCTGGGATGATCTGGAGGGAATGTTTTGCAAACTCTATACAGCTCAGGGTTCTAGGCCCTTGGCTTTCGCTGTAACAGAGTTTTCTAAGATCCCATCCTCAGCCATTCTGAGTTTTGCCCTCTTGTGGGTGTGACTGCCATCTCAGCGTAGAGGTCTTTTCACTAAAGATATATATCTGCTCCTTAGCCTGTGTTGTGCCCCTCTGCCCCACGGCACAATGCAGAACTCTTGCATAGGGTTGGGGCCCTGCCTATGGTGCACCCTCTAGCCCTGCATTTTGCTCCTCCTGGAAGAGGTCTAATTCTTTTTTTTTTTTTTTTTTTTTTTTTTTTGTGGTACTGGGGATGGAACCCAGAGGCATTCTACCTTCGAGCTATACCCCTAGCCCAATTTTATTTATTTGGAAACAGGGTCTCACTAGGTTGATGAGAGTTTGACTACTTGCTGAGGCTGTCTTCGAACCTGTGATACTCCTGTCTCAGCCTCCCAAGTACTAGGATTACAGACATGTGCCACCATGCCAGGCAAGGGGTCTCATTCTTATTCCCACATGTGCAGTAGCCCTCACCTTTCTTGTGGCAGCTGCCTTCCTAGGCTGGACTCCCTGAGGACATCTGCTGCTTACTCTGTCATCCTTGTGTCCTTAGTGCTTTCCACTCGGGGGTCAGCACACAGTAGGAACTCCTAGATTTGGTGGGATTGATGAGTGACTGCTGCTTCACAAGTGTTCTTGTGACTTGCATGGCTCTGTGAGGTTTGTGCTCTCACAGAATGGTCTGTCCTGCACACAGAGCCACAATCATGGCTGTATCTAGGACTACTCAAAAAGGCTTTGTGTGCTTTTGAATAACTTTTCTCAGGACAGTTCTACAAAGAGTCTAGTTCTCACTCTGCCACAGCTTACCACCAGTGTTTGCAGTAGGGTCAGTTGGCTGTGTATCCCCAAACCAGTTATATTATTAGTTCTCTTAGGTATTAAAAAATAAACTATCAGAAGACTTTCTCATATGTTGTTATAAAACAGACTCAAGGAGAGGTGGCAATTTTTGAAGTATGTGACATGCCCCCCCACACACACCTTTTTTGTGGCACTGGGCATTGAACTCAAGGGCATTCTACCTATGAGCTACACCCCCAGCCTTGTTTTATTTCTTATTTTGAAACAAAGTCTTGTGAAAGCCCTGCATGGTGACACATACCTATAATCCCAGTATTTGGGAGGCTGAGACAGGAGGATCGCAGGTTTGTGGCCAGCCTCAGCTACTTAGGCCCTCTACAACTGAGACCCTGTTTCAGAATAAAGAATAAAAAATAGGGCTGGAGGTATAACTCGGAGGTAGAATGCCCCTGGATTCAATCCCCAGTACCGCAAAAAAAAAAAAAAAAAAAAGGCTGATACAGTTATAGGCAGAAGGTAGAATGCCCCCTGAATTCAATCCCTAGTACCTAAAAAGGATTATATAATTTAGATATACCTAAATGATGGATTTTCTAGAGTAGTATTTCAGAGATAACCATTGGGTGTGGTGTGTGAGTGTGGAGGTCAGGCTGTGAGTCCATTTCCACCAGAACTCCCCTCTCAGTATAACCATTGTACAGACTCCTCACAGGCACTTTCTTCTTTCAGAAATGTTCGACAAGCAGCAGGCAAACACAATCTTCTGGAGTCCCCAGGGGCAGTTCGTCGTGCTGGCTGGTCTGCGGAGGTGGGTCCTGGGCTCTCTGGGTTGCAGCAGGACTCTGCATCCCTGTATCTTGCCTTAAGAGATGAGACGTTACTATTCCTTTGTGCGTCCATCACGCTCTCAAGGCTTGGATGGGCCTGCACAGATGAAGTACTTGTGGGCAGATGCCTTCACTGAAGGGTGGGCAGGTGGGCAGCCTCTGGTAAAGCCAGGGCCTCCCTGGCAATCAGTTTTCTCATGTGAAATCCCACGTCTTTGAGCAGGACTAATTTACTTATGATACTGTCCTTTAACAATGAGAGCTTTAAATTCCAACTGATTGTATAGAAAAAGGAAAACTTCAGCATCTCTTTTGTTGCCCATTTCCCCTGCTATTCTGCAGATGTGGTTAGCCTGGGATAACACTTCCCTAGAGATATTAGTTATAGTGACACATAGAGCCCTTGTGTACACCGTACATGTTGGGATTCTGTGGCACAGTGCCCTCACGGGGTGTTACTGTTGGTCATTTCCCTCTTAACACAGAGGCGGCTGAGGCAGAGGTTTGGGTATCCTGTGGCCCCAGAGCCAGCAGTAACTGGCTGGCTCCCTGATCCTGTCTCGTTGCCCCCACTGGCCTCGGGGCTCTGAGAGTGGGAACTCTTGAGGCTAAAGTGTGCAATCTGACTGTGTATTGTCTCCACAGCATGAATGGTGCCCTAGCGTTTGTTGACACTTCAGACTGCACGGTCATGAACATCGCTGAGCACTACATGGCCTCCGACGTTGAGTGGGATCCAACTGGGCGCTACGTGGTCACTTCTGTGTCCTGGTGGAGCCATAAGGTAAGGGCCTGAGTAGTCTCAGCACCAGAACTAAACTAACTCTTGCAGGGCTTGCTGCCAACTCTCGTGCCATCAGGAAAGTACTAAGCCTGGTTTCCAGCTCCTCCCCGGCTCTTGCTAGTCTTGTTGGGTTTGTTTGTTTGTTTGTTTGTTTTTGCGGTACTGAGGATTGAACTCAGGGGCATTCTACCCCCAGCCCTATTTTTTATTCTTTATTTTGAATCAGGGTCTCACTAAGTTGTGAAGTACCTCACTAAGTAGCTGAGGCTGGCCGAGAACCCGGATCCTCCGGTCTCAGCCTCCCAAATGCTGGGATTACAAGTGTGCGCCACCACGCCCGGCTTTGCTAGTCTTGTTTTTAACTTCCTGAAATCGTCTCTGGCTTTGGCAAGAGAGCTAAGGTTGGTGTCAGGGGAAGCAGGAGAATATGGGGACAGAAGAGAGGGAACCATGCACTGGAGCAGCATCTGTCTGGGAGAGTGTGTTGTTCCCAAGCCTTTTGAAGGGAGAGGAGTTTCCTTTAGCATCTCAAAAAAGACCTTTCAGCCAGGCATGGGGGTATAGCTAGGAGATAGAATGCCCTGGGTTCGGTCCCCAGTACTGCAAAAAAAAAAAAAAAAAAAGACCTTTCAGAAGCCTTTCAGCACTTCTCTGCCCACAGGGTCACTGTGGAAGTGACCTCAAGCTCACTGTGCCCAACTGCTGTTCTTTCCTTAGGACTTTTTTTTTTTTTTTTTTAAGCACTGTACTGAGGATTGAACCCAGGGGCATTCTACCTCCAAGCTATATACCCAGACCTTTTTTTTTTGAGGCAGCGTCTCACTAAGTTGCAGAGTGCCTCACTAAGTAGCTGAGGCTCACTGTGAACCTGGATCCTCTGGTCTCAGCCTCCCAAGTACTGGGATTACAAGCGTGTGCCACCACACTTGGCTATGACCATTTTTTAGTGATGTATTGACAATGGAACCAATTCATGCAGACAGAGCCTTTGAGATCAAGTAAGGCAATCGATTCAGTGTAGTGAGGTAACGAACTCTTAGGAACGACTTCACAAATACCCCTGGGAAAGTTTCTTGAGTGGAAATCTCTGTGTTCAGATCAGAGCACAGCCCATGTCCAAACCTGTTGAGATGCCACCACAACAAGGCCTACCTTGATACCTTTGTAAGAGCCTTCCAAACTGTTGGCCACTCTGTTTTAGATACACTTAGGTCCCAGAGTGGTGATCTGCAGCAGGAAGATCACAACAGTGTGTACATTAAGTCACTGCTTCTTCATTGAGAAAGTCTTGGTGTGGGAAAAAAAAGGCCACCTGACACAGAATGGATCAGTGAAATAGGTCACTTATATTCTAGTGCAGGTTGCTTGTTGCAGAGCAGGAATGAACAGGCTTGAGCTTTCCTAACTACTGTGTCCACTGCACTCTAGTTGATTATGTCTCTTGTTCATTAACTGTCCCCTTGATGAAAGGTAAGCCAGCAAGGGCAGAGGCCCTGGTTTTCTTCCCTAGTGTATCTCAAATGTCCAGAATATCATTTGGCAGGCGTGGGAGTTGCTTTTGTTAGCTCTGCTGACCGTAAAGGTACCATGGTCTCTCTCTAACCTGCTAGTGGCCATGGCTCAGGTGCCCCGTGCTGTCTTGTAGGTGGACAATGCTTACTGGCTATGGACGTTCCAAGGACGCCTTCTGCAGAAGAATAACAAAGACCGCTTCTGCCAGCTGCTCTGGAGACCGAGGCCCCCAACACTCCTCAGCCAGGAGCAGATAAAGGTCTGGGGATCCCTTTAGTTTTGGGGTGTGGAAGTGATTATGACACTAAAGAACAACGATTCCTTTTTCTTTTTTGTTATTGAGGGTGGTAGAGAGTTGGGAATAGAAACAGGGCATCTGGTTGGGGGCCTTTGGAGAGATGCAAGAGCAGGAAGAACTATGTGGAATAGTTTCAGGGTAGTAAACTTCCAGGTGGTTTAAGGAAGTTCTGCATAAACTGGCGGGGGAGGGTTGCCAGGGTCCTGATGGGATTAGAGGAGACATGTCTGGGGTTTACATCATTGTGGTGGAGTAGACCAGTCAAAGCTAAGAAGAGTGTAAATCTCAGGAAAGAGTCTTCGTAAAGTGACTCCAAAATGATGGTGTGCTAAAGTGTCCCTGTGGGCTGTATTCAACTAATTATTGAGGGTGTCATTTTGTGTTGGCATCTTTGAAGGCTGATTTGTGGTTCTGGCTTTGAATGTTAAATTCTGAGTGACTTGTCTTTGTTTCAGCAAATTAAAAAGGATCTGAAGAAATACTCTAAGATCTTTGAGCAGAAGGATCGTTTGAGCCAATCCAAAGCTTCAAAGGTTAGCCTGGAACACGATAAAGATTGGGGCAGGGGCCCATGGCACAGGAGGACCTGCCTTGGATGGGGAGGGGGAAGGAGGAGTGCAGGGAAGTCTGGGAGCACTATTCCTACCTTGGACACTCCTGTTCTTTAAGGGGAGGGGTGTAGACTAGCAGTGCACCTGAAGCAGATGGCCTCACTCACCCTGGTGGCTAACTTTTCAGTCACAAAAGGGGAGGTGGGCAGTCAGGAAGACATGAGAACAAGTGTATCTTCTGCTGGGTGGTTGGTCCATCATTTGACAAGGTGCAGGCAGAATGCTTTCCCTTTGGTTGAGCAAAAGTACTGTGATGGCAAATTCTCGTTCTGTTGCCTGACTTTGTAGGAATTGGTGGAGAGAAGGCGAACCATGATGGAAGATTTCCGGAAATACCGAAAAATGGCCCAAGAACTCTACATGGAACAGAAAAACGAACGTCTAGAACTGAGAGGAGGTAATAGGGAGGTTCTGAGATGTCCCAAAGTGGCGAGGCACTCTTGCCCGCAGGCAGCGTGTGCTCCTGAGCACCTGCCCCACTCCCGACGCCACACTATGGCTGGAGCTCTTGGAGCCACAGTGAGCTTCCACACAGTAGGGTCACCGTGGCTTTGTCTTCTCAGGGGTGGACACTGATGAGCTGGACAGCAACGTGGACGACTGGGAGGAAGAGACCATCGAGTTCTTTGTCACCGAGGAGGTTATTCCTCTCGGGAGCCAGGAGTGACCTGAGCACTGTGTGGTGAGACTCCTTCGCGTGGGGAACACCTGTGGACTAGTTTTGCTTCCTTGCCCCACGTGTTAGGAAGTATCTAAAGGTGGAGTGAGAGCCAGTTTCAGGGCCTGGGGGCAGTCAAGTCTTGGGTGTGGAGAGTCGGTCTTGGGACATGACTGCCACCCTCTGGCCAGTTAGAAGATGGTGCTATCAGGTCTTGGGGTCATGAACGAGCTGTGGCCAGGGCAGAGCCTGGCCATGATGGGAGGTGCAGGGGAAGAGGTGGGAGGCTCCCTGACCATCTCCAGAGCCCTCTGCTAGTGGACAGCTCTATGTGCCCACAGGAAGAAAGGTCCATCACTGTCAGTTCTGAGGTAAAAACACAAGGGCACCTGTGTATTTAGGGGCTGTCTAGGAACAGGAGTGCTAAGTCACCAAATCAGGTGCTGCCTGGTGCTGTCCCTGTCTGGCTACAGTAAGCCCTGGGAGCAGGCTCTGTGTGCCAGGGGTTGCGAGGGCAGTGGAGGCCCCTGTTGTGGTTTACTGTTCCCTCGTTGCAGCGTTACCACGTCACACCCTGGAGCAGAGGCCGACCTTCTGCAGAAAGCCTACACAACTCCTGAATCCTCGCCTGTGCTTCCTCCCACTCTGGACTGTGAATGCATCTGGGACTCTTCCATCTTGACACTTTCTGTGCCTTCAAGCCCCTGGTGTGCACAGCGGGGAGGTTTCGAGGCGCTGCTTTCACTCTTTCTCACTTGGATTTCATGACCACCAGTGTTTTGCTGTGGACTCGCCGTAGTGCTCCCAGCAGGCTTCTCCCGTGGTGTGTCCAGGGGATCTACCTGCAGCTGAGCGGAGTTTCCGTTCAAGGACTTGGCTCTTCCCTGCATGGGCCAGTGTTGGTTGTGTCCCAGAGACCAGTGGGGACGGCATACTGCCTGTGTCCCAGTGAGCTCAGAGGCACCACAGCATCTCGTACCCAGCCGTTCAAGTTGTGACAGGTTCTCTCAGCAGGTTGAACGTGGAAATAAAAGCAAACCTGTATGACAAAGCTGTCTTTCTCCTGTCTTTGCACATGGATAACAGCCTTGACTCTGGTGCCTCTACCTGTCCCCCCTCCCAAGTTAGTTGGGGCCTGTGGCCAGGCTGGGCCCCACCATGGACACCGCCCGCCACCTGCTCCACACACACTGGGCTTGCAAAGGGGCCTGTTGTGATGGCCCACGTGGAGCCTCCTACTCTGCCACCCCTCTAGCCATGACTTAGTTCAGTGGGTCGAAAACAGTTTCTTTGACTTTCTATTCCTCCCTATGAGAACTCTAGACTTTATGGAGTTAGGTTGGAAAATTTGCATCAGAGTGTCATTGTAGCCTCTATGATGTCCTCTGAATACTTAGCTTTTCCTTTCAAGAGGGAAGGGAACAGGTCTCTGGTTTCAGTTGTTTTATCTGTAGTACCAGTCCGGCCACCCGTCTATACCTGTGAAATTGCAGTCTCTCCCATCTTTTCCTTGCATCTCACGAAAGCTGAAGCTGCCTTAAAAGTAGAAGGGGCACTCCTAGGCTCCATAGCCACAAGGTGTCTGCAAACCTAAGGCACGGTGGAAATTGCCGATAGGTTTTCATCAACAGCGCAGGGGACAGAGGCCAACTGAATTGGGAGGTGATGCCTGGTCTTGATTCCTTACTTGCCATCCCCAGGAATCCCGGGCCTGCACTCTAGGCTACCCTGGGGCCCATCAAGGCCTCTGGCCTGAGTGACTGGATTTCCCCAGGAAGGGAAGGCACCTGCCTTTCTCATGAGCCTTTGCTGCCTCTTCTCTGGTTTTTCCAAGATTACTTCGTTATTTCAGTCTTGCCATTTTAGCTCATCCCACATGCCTCAACACCATTTTTATAGTATTCCTGTTCACTCGTATTCTTTAACTCTAGTGTGCTGTTGCCTTAATTTCATGGCAATGAGAAGAGCATATAGTTCTATCATTAACAGGTTTTTTTTAATAGCTTTCAATTTTTTTCACTATTTTAAACTCAGTTGTAATTATTTACATATTTGTAAATAAAAGAATTTCAGAAACACTCAATGCTTGCTGTTTCTCAGCCTTTTAGAGGGGAAGTTCCTGACCCATCCCAAGGCCAGAGGAGGCCAGGGCTCAAGGTGGGCTGGGGGTCTCACTGCAGCCCTTCTCTTGCTTGAGTCTCCAGGAAGAAGAGCGCTGGGACCACAGCCTTGCTTCACCATCAAGCTCCTATGTGTGAATTGGGCTGGGGTCTTCACTTTCAGGGAAGGAAGATGGGAACATGGGTTTTAGAGACGTCGTATTCCTTCCTCATTCATGTGGAAAGGATTTTCTGACGCCCTGCATCAACCTGGATGTCGAAGAGAAAAGGGACATGACCAAGTATGAGCTCTGTCGTCACCCAGTTGAACTGCTCAGTGCGTGGCTTCCAAAAAGCGGCCCCTTGGTGCCCATAGGAAAGCTTGAGAGCTCTTGGTGTCCTTGAGGGGGTCATTAAAGTCACCCTCTGCCGTCCTTTCAGCTCATCAGAACCCTTATTAGAGCCGGGCGTGGTGGCGCATGCTTGTAATCCCAGCATTCCGGAGGCTGAGACCGGAGGATCCGGGTTCGCGGCCAGCCTCAGCTACCTAGTGAGACACTCTGAAACTTAGTGAGACTCGGTTTCAAAATAAAGAATAAAAAATAGGGCTGGGGGTATAGCTCGGAGGTAGAATGCCCCTGAGTTCAACTCCCAGTACTGAAAAAAAAAAAAAAAGAACCCTTATTACTTGGGCTCTAGTTTGGCCTTCATGGATCCAGTCATTGTATGAAAAAGCAGGAGCATCCCAGCTACTCAGGAGGCTGAATTCAGAGGATCATAACTTTGAGGCCAGCTTTGGCAACTTAATGAGACCCTATCTCAAAACAGGGTTGGAGCAGGTTCAAAGCCAATCTCAGCAACTAATTGAGACCCTGTTTCAAAATAAAGTAGTTGGACACGGTGGTACATGCCTGTAATCCCAGTACTTGGGAAGCAGAAACGAGGATCAGGTTCAAGGGCAGCCTCAGTAATGTAGAGACTCAGTAATTAGCAAGACCCTGTTTCAAAACAAAAGGGCTTGGAGTGTAACTTGGAGGTAGAATGTCCCTGGGTTCAATCTGAGTACCTTTTTTGTGTATATGTGGCTCTGAAGACTGGGGGATTGAAGTGTTTTGTTTTGTTTTTTGTTTTTTTTTGTTTTGTGGTACTGGGGATTGAACTTGGGCATTCTACCTCCGAGCTACACCCCCAGTCTTATTTTTTTATTCTTTATTTTGAAACAGGGTCTCACAAAGTTGAGGAGTGCCTCACTAAGTAGCTAAGGCTGGCTGCGAACCCTGAACCTCCTGTCTCAGCCTCCCAAGTACTGGGATTACAAGCATGCACCACCACTCCCAGCTGGAAAAAATATTTTTTAAAAAAGCAGGAGCAGAGCCGGGCGTGGTGGCTCATGCTTGTAATCCCAGCATTCGGAGGCTGAGACCAGAGGATCTGGGTTCACGGCCAGCCTCAGCTACCTAGTGAGGCACTCCGCAACTTAGTGAGACTCGGTTTCAAAATAAAAGAATAAAAAATAGGGCCGGGGGTATAGCTCGGAGGTAGAATGCCCCTGAGTTCAATCCCCAGTACCACAAAAAAAAAAAAAAAAAAAAAAAAAAGGCAGGAGCAGCTGGGCGTGGTGGCACACACTTTTAATCCCAGTACTTGGGAGGCTGAGACAGGAGGATTGCCGGTTCGTGGCCATCCTCAGCTAGTTAGGCCCTCCATAACTTAGTGAGACCCTGTTTCAAAATAAAGAATGAAAAATAGGGCTGGAAGTGTAGCTCAGAGGTAGAATGCCCCTGGGTTCAATCCTCAGTACTAAATAAATAAGTAAATAAATAAATAAATGCAGGAGCAATGTCCTGTTCCAGCACCAGTCCTGGCTCTAGCTGGGTTCGGCCAGCCCACCCTGCACTTTGGTTACCTGCAGGACCTGGCAGGTGCATCTGCCATGGCTGTGCAAGTTCACAGGGCAGCAACTTCCCCAGGGACAGCAGTGGAAAAGTTGAGCAACAGCATCGATTTACCTGATCGACCCTTAACAAGCCCTGGGTGTACAGTGGGAGCCTGGGAGAAGAGCTGGAAATCATCCTACTCCATCGGGAACTTGCAGGTCATCTGGAAAGGCATTTATAGCCCTCATCTTTTCCTTTCCCTTCAGCTGTTGCTGTTGGTCCCTTTGGATGAGAAAGCCCCAAGGCCACTGTGAGCTGCTGTGCTGAGGCAGCCCCTGGGGTTGGTGGCATCTCAGATGTCATCATGGGTGTCCCTTGTAGCTGCCTCCCCTGGGCTCGAGGTGGCAGAGCAGCATTCCATCCTTTGAAGAGCAGAGGCAGCCCCTCTCTCTTCAGGGCAGGTGTCAGGCACACTCACCTATGGACCCGTGAGTCCTGTGGAAGCCAGGGATGCTGTGGCATCAGCTGAGTGTGTAGAGGAAAGGGCTGCAGCTGTGCTGTGCAGATGTGATCGGGAGTTCCACCCCGCTGCTTAGGGGCCCACTGGAACCATGTGAGCTGTCCTGGCCATGGAGAGAGTTAGAGGCAACACCAGAGTTGTAAACTAATGAGTGTGAGCCCTGGACCCATCCCCCCTGGGACTCAGCTGACGTCACTGGACAGGGCGGGGCTGAGCTAAGACAGCTCTTGCCTCTGCCTCTGTCATGCAGGAAGCGCCAGGGTAGCAGGGAGGTTAGTCCGAAGTATGCCCTCCCACCAGGCGGCTGGCCCTTCCCCAGCCCAGGGCAGCCCGGCCTTGAGGGAGGTGGAGCCCAAGGACCAGCAGCTCATGGTGAGTTCCCTTTCCTGAGTCCCTGGCCAGCTCCAGCTCCCATGCCCCTTCTGGTCCTACCTCCCGCATACTCAGAACCCAGTTCCCTAGGATCAGTGTCTTAGTGGCTTGTCCCATGTACAGGGCCCCACCTCTGTTCCCCCACTTTCCCTCCCTGAGGCCTAGTGACCCCATGTCCTCATCATCCCAAATCTCCAGACCCCTCACCTCCTGCCCTGTGAACCTCCCTCCCCAGGGAACACAGGCCGGACCAGGACCCAGGTGGAAGGAGGGGGTGGGCATTGTGTTTCTCAGCCCCTCCCCAAAGCCCCATCCAGACCCACCTGTCTGTGACTGTTTGACCTTGGGTGAGCTGAGGCCAGGGACCAGTCCCAAGCCTGTGAGCTGGTTAAAGAGAGGCCAGCGTTCCTGGCCACAGCTCATCCATGGTCCAATCCCAGAGGTCCCCCTTAGAAAAACAGGGGAGCTGGGCAAAGAGCATAGACATGTGAGGATCCCATATGGATTTCCTCTTGGCAAACAGTCCTTCTGAAAGTGCTCACTGCTGGCCTAAAGGGCCAGGCTTGCTGTGGGTCCCTCCTGATGGTGGTAAGTTCTCTCAGCGGCTTTATGACCTTGGGCCAGTGCTTTACCTCTCTGTGCCTCAGTCTCCTCTTCTGTTCCACGAGGGTGACCATAACCATGTGTTCCTCTGAGGGTGGCTGCAAGACATGAACAACTTCATGCAAGTGTTAAGCATCTAGGACAGGGGCCGGGTATGGTCAGTGGTGCAGCACTTGCCTCCCATGAGCAAGACCCTGGCTGCCATCCCTGCACCAGGAAAAAGAAGAAAAAGAAAAAGGACAGAGCCTGGAGGGGTGCTCAGGGGTCAGGAGGGAGAGTTGGGGGGGGGGGTCTTGGGGTTTGGGGAAAAGAAGCAGTCTGAGGGCCCCCTGTGGACATGCTCCTCCTGTCTGGCCCACAGGTGGCACTTCGAATCCGTCCACTCAACACCACGGAGCTGGAGGAAGGAGCCACGGTCATCGCACACAAAGTGGGGGACCAGGTGAGGCTGAGAGGCACAGAAGTCATGTCCACAAGGTCATAAAGCTCCCCCATGCATGCTTTACCTATATCACCCATTCTCTTACTCAACAAACTCACATACAGAGGCCAGGCTCGAATCCAGGGTCAGAGGGAAGGCTGCCCGCACCTCGCCTCCCCAGCTCTGTTTTTCTCTTTTGGTACTGGAGATTGAACCCAGGGGCATTCTACCTCTAAGCTACACCCCCAGCCCTGTTTTATTTTTTATTTTGAAACAGGGTCAACTGGGCATGGTGGTGTACACATGTAATCACAGTACTTGGGAGGTTGAGACAGGAGAATCACAGGTTCTAGGACAGCCTCAGCAATTTAGTGAGACTCTCATCAACCTAGCAAGACCCTGTTTCAAAATAAAGAATAAAATAGGGTTGGGGGTGTAGCTTAGAGGTAGACTGCCCCTTAGTTCAATCTCCAGTACCACCACCCCCTCAAAAAAAAAAAAAAATATATATATATATATATATAGAGAGAGAGAGGTTCTCACTAAATTGCTGAGGGCCCTGCAAAATTTCTAAGGCTGGCTTCAACCCTGCAATCCTTCTGTTTCAGCCTCCCAAGTACTGGGATTACAGGTGTGTGCCCCACTGAACTCATTTGACTAAGAGTAAGTGTATAATGTTGGGGGGAGTCCATCAGAGCTGCCTGGTCCTGCTCATCAGAGGCAGGAGAGGCCAGGCTGAGCCGGTGTAGCGTTCCACACAACTGATGTTGCGTCCCACGCCGCACGCCGCATGGGGTAGAGCAAAGCGGGCCAGCCGCTTTGATTATCGGGGTCAAGCGAGAGGGAGAGTGTCGCGGCAGGGCCCACCACCCTGGGGGGTCGGGGAAGCCCCCCAAAACCCAGCACCGGCGGGGAGTCCAGTCAGTGGTCAGGCGGCGCTGCAGGAACTCAACTTTATTGGAACATACAATAGTATATCTGGGCAGGTCAGGTAGGGAGGTGAAGCTGGGGAGGGGGAGCCAATGGGAGCAGATCTTGTCACCGATAGCTTTGGGGGAGGGAGGTAGGCCTTTCCTGGACCCACCCACCGGCTTCCCTAGGAGTGAGGGGTCAGATTTTACCAAGAAAGGTCAGAGCCTGTGAGTGCCGAATGTCACATAACATGAGCGATCCCTACAAGCCGGGAGCAGGCCCAGGCTCCAGGGCAGGTGGGCCAGGTCTGAGGAGGAGCAGTAGGAGCCCTGCGACCAGAGAGGGTAGGGGAGGCTGGACCTGGGTCTAGATCTGCTGTCAGAGCCCCAGGTGACCCTGCTGCGCAGTAGGTAGAACTCGGGTGCAGGCTTCCTGCCAGGGAATTCTCCTTAGAGACAAGCTCAGAGCTGAGCTGCCCACACAGTTGGGAAGGCTTTTACCCTTGGTTGCCACTTGCAAGAACAAATGACAAATTTGGAGTAAGACACTGTCAGGTAGATGGGAGAGTCCCATTTGTCATCAGAATGGCATCTTCCAGTGAGGAGTGAGATGTGGCTTCAGGAGGATGTTTGAGCTCAATGGCAAAGGACCCAGGATGTTACTGGTGGTAGTTCCCCCCTCCCCACAATGCTGCCCGCCAGGGTGGGGGCACCCATTCCTGATCTGGCTGGTCAGGAGGAAGGTGGATAGAACACTGGGGAGGGGAAAAGGCTGGCAGAAGTCAGGGCGAATTAGCACTGAGGTTGTAGAAAATGAAGCAAATGAAACAAGACAGCTGTTAAGTTGAGGGAGCAAAACTTTTTGCAGGAAACGCTATGGCTCTGCTGTAATAGGAGGTGGAAACATGGAGTGTGGCTACTGAGATTCACCACATAGCAGTGTGATACTGGCGGGGTGGCAACCGTCATCTGACTGCGGCATGTCAGGAAAGAGTGGGGGAGTGACAAAGACCTGCCCCCAGTGAGCCTGTGTTCAGACACCATGGTGGTGCAAACCCGAGGACTTGGCTGGTGACTGGAGGAATCTTTGTTGTTGTGCTTGGGATTGAATTCAGGAGCTTTCACCTCTGAGCTACAGGCCCAGCACTTTTAGCATACAGCTCTGAGGTAGAACACCTCTGATTTCAATCCCCAGTACCACAAATAATAACAAGAATAAGATTAAGTAAATAAAATAAAGTGAACAACCCCACTGGCTTTTAATCCATCCACAGTGCTGTGCAACCCACACCTTGATCTAGTTGCAAAATGTTTTTATCACCCCAATGAAACTCCACAGCTGGGTGTGGTGGCACATTCCTGTAATCTCAGTACTTGGGAGGCTGAGACAAGAGGACAGCCTCAGCAAGTAGTAAGACTCTCATCAACCTAGCAAGACCCTGTTTAAATATAAAAATAAGAGCCGGGCATGGTGGCACATACTTGTTATCCCAGTACTTGGGAGGCTGAGACTGGAGGATCACAGGTTTGCAGCCAGCCTCAGCTACTTAGTGAGGCCCTCCACAACTTAGTGAGACCCTGTTTCAAAATAAAGAATAAAAAATAGGGCTGGGGGTGCCCGTGGGTAGAATGCCCCTGGGTTCAATCCCGGTACTGCAAAAATAAATAAATAAATAAATAAGTAAATAAATAATTGAGGGTATAGTTCAGAGGTAGAATGCCTACCCAGTACCCCCCCACACACACAGGAGACCCCACTCCTCTGCCCCCCCCCCCGGCCCTGGAACCCAATACCCTTCTCTGACTCTATGGATTCTGGACATTTGGTACAGATGCAAGTGCACAGCAAGCCACCTTTGCATGTGGCTTCTTCCACCAGCCTGAAGTTTGTGAGGTTCATCTGTGCAGTAGCTTGGACACATTCTCTTTTAACTTTTTACTCTGAAGTCACTTCAGACCAATTGAAAACCCTACAGAGATCCCACATTCCTGGTGCCCAGATTTCCCAAATGTTAACCTCTCACTAGTTGTCCGTGCCCTCCTCTCCCTGAGTGGGTACAAGCCACATAGACCCTCCACACACAAAGGTTTCAACATATATAGAAAACAAGAATATTCTCGTATCTAACCTCAGTACAGTTATCGAAATCAGAAAGTTTATATTGAGAGCCGGGCGTGGTGGTGCATGCTTGTAATCCCAGTATTTGGGAGGCTGAGACTGGAGGATCCGGTCGAGACCAACCTCAGCTACCTAGTGAGGCACTCCGCAACTTAGTGAGACCCGATTTCAAAATAAAGAATAAAAAGTAGGGCTGGGGGGGTGTAGCTCGGAGGTAGAATGCCCCTGAGTTCAATCCCTAGTACCGCAAAAAAAAAAAAAAAAAAAAAAAAGAAAGTTTATATTGATCCAATATTATCTAATCTATAGACATATTCAAATTTTGCTGGATTTTCTCAAAATTTTCCTTTATTTATTTATTTTTTAAGTACTGGGACTTGAACCCAGGGGCAGTCTACCTCGGAGCTAAACTCCCAGCCATATATATATATATTTTTTTTTTGGGGGGGGGATTGGGGATTGAACCCAGGGGCATTCTACCTCTGAGCTATACCCCTAGCCCTATTTTTATTCTTTATTTTGAAACAAGGTCTCACTAAGTTGCCTCACTAAGTAGCTGAGGCTGGCCATGAACCCAGATTCTCCTGTCTCAGCCTCCTAAGTACTGAGATTATAAGCGTACGCCACCACGCCTGGCTCCTCAGCCCTATTTTTTATTCTTTCTTTCTTTATTTTTTGCGGTACTGGGGATTGAACTCAGGGGTGTTCGGGTGTTCTACCTCCAAGTTATACCCCCAGCCCTATTTTTTATTCTTTATTTTGAAAGAAGGTCTCACTAAGTCGCGGAGTGCCTCACTAGGTAGCTGAGGCTGGCCTCGAACCCGGATCCTCTGGTCTCAGCCTCCCAAATGCTGGGATTACAAGCGTGCGCCACCACGCCCGGCTCAATCAATAATGTTCTTTATAATAAAAGGAAAAAAAATTTTTTTGGTCCAAGATCCAGTGCTGCCAATATTTCTGAGCAGCCAGGCTCGGCGCTGTGCATATCATCTCACCCGGCGCTCAGCCCTTAGTGGGTGGGTTCTGTGATTGCACCTGTTGTCAGAGGAGAAAATAAGGCCAGCAGAGTCATTAGAGCAAGTTTGCAGCCTCCGAATTTGTAAGCAGTGGAGCTGGAAGGGAAACCAGGCTGCAGGACTCCGGAGCACACTCTCCTGACCACAGCACTGTTGCTCCCTCCCTAGCCCTGCTGGGCTGGGAGCCACAGGAGACCCATCTGATTCCTTCTGCGGGCTGCCCCTGCATCTTCCCATCAGCAACCCTCTCTGTCCTCAAAAGGAGAAGGAAAGCAAATGAAAAAGAGTCTTCTTAGCCAACTCAGCACAAAACACAAAACAAAAAAACAAAAAAAAACAAAAAAAAAAAAAGAAAGAAAGAGAAGAGAAGAGGAGAGGAGAGAAGAAAAAAAGAGTTTGCTCGTGTCATGGAACAAATGCTGGCCAGGCGCCAGGAGCCAGGAGCAGCCCTGGGACCTGCGCCCTGCCACCAACTCCCCAAGAACCTCTAGAAGGCCCTTGCCTCCTGGGACCTTGGTTTCCAAAGCCATGACCCAAGGGAGGAGTTGGGCAGTGGCCAGATGGTGGAGTTCTTCTTTTGGGGGAGTGCTGCGGATTGAACTCAGGGTCATTCTACTTTTGAACTACACACTGCAGACCTTTTTATTTTTTTTCTTTCTTCTTCTTATTTATTTATTTATTTGGTACCAGGAATTGAACACAGAGGCATTTTACCTCTGAACTGCCCCCTGCCCCCACTGGCCTTTTTTATTTATTTGGTTTTATTTTGAAACAGGGTCTTACTAAGTTGTTGAGGGTCTCACTACATTGCTGAGGCTATCCTCTAATCTGTGATCCTCCTGTTTTAGCCTTCCAAGGACTGGGATTATGGGCATACGCCACTCTTTATTTATTTATTTATTTTTGAAAAAGGTTCTTGTTAAGTTGCTGAGGCTGTCCTCCAACCTGCGATCCTCCTGTCTCAGTCTCAAAAGTCCTGAGATTACAGGTGCATGCCACCACTCCTGGAGATAGTGGGGTTCTTGGTGTCACCCAGCCATGCCTCTAACTCCGTGCTTCTTCTCAGGTCCCCACCAACCAGGTGCATTTGGTTTCTATTTGCCTCTGGCTCCCTCCACTCCCCAATTCCCTGAGAAAGGCTCCTTTGAACCTCTCTGTCCCCAGAGAGCCTAATACATTTTGCTTCATAATTACATATTTATATGAGATCAGAGTTGCCCCAGGGGGCACCAGGCTCTCAGAGAAACACAGGCCAGGGATGGAGGCTTGTGAGTGTCCTTTTGTTCCCCCCTTTCCTGGGGTGGCTTGGCATGAGGAGCAGGAATGGAGATGCTCAGAGGAGCCGCCAGCTCAGCACCTGCAGTTTGCAGAGCCCTTTCTCTTCCCTCCAGGAGGGATTGTCGCAGCGGGCCTGGGCCCAGGGCGGGCTGCTGATCCTGCTCTGTTGCACAGGTGGGTTTGTCCCAAGTGTGCTGGGCTGAAGTGTGTCTTAGGGACACTTACAGGTAGGTGTATGAATGAAGCAGGCCTGGGGGAGGAGACAGTCTATAACAGCAGGAGATGCTGCCCCCTTAGAAAGTGAGCAGAGAGGGTATCAGGGTGGTGGGTGGTGCCCCACACCGCTCCTGGCCTAACTGCAGAGGCCTGGGGTTCTGACCACCACTTCTGGGGACTCATCTGACCCCTCTCTTGTTGCTTCCAGATGGTAGTGCTCATGGACCCCAGCGAGGACCCTGAGGATACTCTGCGCGCCCACCGGCCCCGGGAACGCACCTTCATTTTTGACACTGTTTTTGACCAGCGTGCATCCCAGGTAGCCACACGTCCTTCTGTCCCCTGGTCATATTGGGCCTCGTGGCCGGGCTGTCTCATCTTCAGGTGTCCCTGAGGAACAAGGAGGTCGTGGGCAGAAAACTCATTCCAGGGGTAAGGAGTAGGAGGCCCTTACATGGACACAGGTGCCACCCGGCGCTGGCACGGCCAGGGCTTCTCTTTAGTTCATTCACTATTTCCTTCATACTACAAAGTGGTGTCCTGTCTTGCAGCAGAGGGAGAACATATTCCTGCCAACATGACCCACATCCCAGGAAGAAGGCAGACAAAAGCAAGAGGAGAAAGGAACCAGTTTGTGATGTAATTTTATTTCAGTCAGCTTTCTTTTTTTTTTTTTTTTTGCGGTACTGGGGATTGAACTCAGGGGCATTCTACCTCTGAGTTATACCCCCAGCCCTATTTTTTATTCTTTATTTTGAAACAGGGTCTCACTAAGTTTCAGAGTGCCTCACTAGGTAGCTGAGGCTGGCTGTGAACCTGGATCCTCTGGTCTCAGCCTCCCAAATGCTGGGATTACAAGCGTGCGCCACCACGCCCGGCTCAATCAGCTTTTTCATTGCTGTGACCAAATCACCAGACAAGAACAATCTAGGGGAGGAAAGGTTTATTTGGCTCATGATTTCAAAGGTTAGTCCATGGTTGGCTGGCTCCAAGGCAGAAACATCATGGTGGTAGGGTGTGGCAGAGGACAGCTGCTCAGCACAGCTGGAAGGAGAGAGAAAGAGAGGAGAGAGGAGAGAGAGGGAGGGACCAGGGACAGATAAAACCCTAAAGGCTATGCTGCCTGTGACCTAATTCGTCCAGTCACACCCTATCTGCCTACAATTACCACCCAGTAAATCCATTCAAATTGTTAATCCATCCATGGATTTATCCACTGGTGAGATTAGAGCCCTGATTCAATGATTTCACCTCTGAATATTGTTGCGTTGTCAGCACATGCGCTTCCTAGGGGACATTTCATATCGCAACTGTAACACCATTGTTCCAAGCAAGGAGTGGGGGTGTCTGAAGAGGGACATTTGTGCTGATACCTGAAGGAAGAGTGAGCCAGTCATGAGACCAGAGTGAAGAGAGGGGGCCAGGTGGAGTTCAGTGAAACTAAGTCTTATGCTGGGTGCAGTGGCACATGCTTATAAACCCCGAACTTGGGAAGCTGAGACAGGAAGATCACAGATTTGAGGACAGCCTCAGCAGTCTAGCAAGTCTCTCAGCAACCTAGCAAGACTCTGTTTTTAAAAAACCCAAATGAGCTGGGCGTGGTGACTCACGCTTGTAATCCCAGCATTCGGGAGGCTGAGACCGGAGGATCCGGGTTCGCAGCCAGCCTCAGCTACCTAGTGAGGCACTCTGCAACTTAGTGAGACTTGGTTTCAAAATAAAGAATAAAAAATAGGGCTGGGGGTGTAGCTCAGAGGTAGAATGCCCCTGAGTTCAATCCCCAGTATCGCAAAAAAAAAAAAAAA